>WEIS01085201.1:0-10859 GCA_013389965.1 Todus mexicanus
CACAAAACAAAATTTGAAGGATACAGGAAACAATTCCCCTAAAAAATGCATTTCTAATCCAATTTCTGCTTCTGCGGTTATCTTGTTATCAGATAGATGAAACCCATAATCTTCAAAAACCTGTTTACTCTTCAAGGGAGAAGCTGTTCTCTCCTGATCTATGTTTTTCAGATATCAGGTGGAAAATCCAGCAGATGTTTGCTGCCCTGAAGAGAAAAACCAGAGCTGGAACTGAGGAGGTGTTTCCGGTGTGCAGTCGAGTTCACAGCAGGCAAAGGCACTGGTGATCTAGGCTTAGATTCAATAAGATACATCGTGTGCTTAAACTCAAGCAAAATTTCGACTTTGGTAAGACTACTCACGTGCTTTCAAATGAACGTAGATGTAAGTGCCTNAAATGAACATAGATGTAAGTGCCTCGCTCCAGGTGCAGCAGCTAGGGTTGTGCAAAACCAGAATTCCAGTTTGAAGGACTGCAGTAAAAAATACATGAGGAGTAAGTGAAGTCATTCAGTGAAAGTTATGAGTAGATTTTGCCTACTCAGTACAATTGGCTTTGGGTAAATCTTCTTAAAAGTGCCTCTGGTTTTAACTGTCTCACTATTGTAGGTACATTTTCTTGATTTGAAATACAGCAGCCAAAAGCAGAGGCTCTCCATAGGATTTAGAGGTAGGAGAAGATTATAACATGCTCTGAAGCAAGAGATATAGCCACTGTTGGAGACAGGAGTTTAAGGTCCAAGAATCTACATTTCTGTAACAACCTGTAATCTCATCTGTGTTTCAGCATGCCTTTCAAGAGTCCAGAAATCTTGAAAATTAGTGTCACTGCTCCCTTTGAGGAGAAATAAAAGAAACACTTAAGGCCAAGATCTCACAAATTATAAATAGATTTAAATGGAAGCAGTGGGCCAAGCTCAGAACTGGCATATGAGATGCAATTTAGACTTCTGTTGATGCTGACAGAGAGTCCATCCTCTGGGATTTCCTTTGTGTGACACCAATTCCTTCATCCATAAGGGAATAGCAGGGAAGGGAGGGAACACTTCACTGCAACTTGTATACAGTAGACAACAGAAAGATGTGCGAGTACCACACCAGCAGAGGGGTGAATTGAATGAATATATGCTTAGAATGTATCTTTTTTGTGGAACTCATGGCAGCATCAGTTCATTTTGATAGGGAGATAATCTAAACAAACATAATGCCACCTTCTGTCATGGGTTCACTTCCTATTAAGACAGTGCTGCCTTACTGGGTAAAAGGAGATAAAAATTCACCCTGTCTTAATCAAAACCATATTAAAATGTGACCCAATATCTGCACAGGTGAGACCAATAGTAATAGCCTGAGCCACAACAGATTCTAATTTAGGCCCCTTCTCTTACTAATTGCAGCAGTTTTGCTGGGGAGCACAAAATCCCATCACAAAATCCTCTGGGTAACAAAGCCTTGCAGCTCCGTTTGAAGCAGAAAAGATGAGGAGGTTACAGGAGGACACAGCAAAGCTAAAGGAGGTCACTGGATGAGTCATTCACACTCAGGTATTCACAGCTACCATTTCCTGGTTCCCATCACTAGACAACACTTGTCTTAGCACATTATTCCCAGGTTTCTAAGATTTTCTTTTAAAAGCCAGCATGCAGACTTTGGCTGATCACAGACTACCAATCATGCTCTCTGAGACAAAGATTCATGCAACCCAATGAACTCCTGCTGAACATCCTCGCCCTGCATTGCTTTACTTGCCATTAATATGGGTTTGACATGACATGACGTCAAATGAGATCAGGAAAACAACAGCCATGGGAGGTCAATAAATTCGTATGGTATATAATCAAATATGTGCCTTGAACAGGTAGACTCTTGCTTTATGAGATCGTGGGAGTTAACTTTAATTTAGCAGAAATAAGTATTCAGCCAACTGAGGCCCTTCTCTTTTACATACAGATAGGCTCCTCTGTTCATCTGCATTCTATAAAGGCTTGTTATTCTTCCGTGTTTATCAGATCTGTGATATCGAGGAGAACAGAAAACGTGTGTGATATCCGCCAGCTGGATTCCATCTGTCTTTTCTCTGTGGAGATGGAGTTTCAAAGGCTACATCCTATCTACTGTCACACCCTCTCCCAACATGAGAAGCTAAGTGTAAAGTTTGGCCAAAGTGATGGAAAAACAATATCTCTTTTGTACATCACAACTATTTCCCTACCTACACAAAAGTGGCATTCTTCTTGTTCTGGCATGCATGATGTATTGTTGCACTGTATCACAACTTTCCTACTATTAAATAAAAGGAGCCTGGCCAAAATGACTTCAGAGAAAGCTTTTTTTTTTTTTTTTAACTTGGACTTTGTGCATGTACGTGTGTGTTGGTTTGCGTACTTGAGCAGGAGCAGGGAAATTGTGATTGACACGTACAAGTACTCGTTGATTACAGTAGAGGATATGGCCTCGTAGCATTTCTGGTAGGGGAAAAAAAACACCTACCTGAATAAAAGCCCAATCTTGCTGTTTTTGAAGTGATTGAGGCTTTGCCATTCACTTCACCACAAGCCCTAAGGGACTAAGGAATTTGAGTTTCTCAGGATAACACCCAGGATGGAGCAAAATTATTGCAAATCAGCAAGACTCAGGGATGGTTTTTTGCCCTAACATCTAGAGCTCTCTGTTCTTTGGGTCCAGCAGCTGCAACATTTCTGGTGAAGTGCAAACCACATCAGAGAGGAGCATGAGACACCTTGGATTTAGCCAAGGAGCCGGGAGGTGTTGCCCTGTCCATTCATTTCCCAGCAAGCACGTCAGAGCAGCCATCCTTTCCCACCAGAGTCACTCTCCTCCTGAAGCCACAGAGCACTGCAATGTGTGAAAGGCCCAAGAATCCTTCCTGACCCTCCTCTTTCCCCCTGGTCTGAGGCAGATGCACATGCCCAGCAGCTTGTGAAGCAGGGAGGGAGCAGGAAGGGCCAGTGTAGATGTTCAGCTCCAGATTTCCCCAGCAACTCATCTTTCACCACCCCCAAGGATCTTCCATATATCTCTGCAAATCTTTTGTTAATTTACCTGCCCGTTATCCCAGCATTGCAATTGTATATTCTTTCATGTATTTCGTGGATGAAGGTACTTGTTGCACAGATCAGAAGCACATGAGGAATACTCTGACTTTGGCCAGCACATCCATCTCATTTTAGTGGAAGTGTAATTTCTTCAGGTTATTTTCAGGAACACATACATTCTTTGATGATTAACCAGGTAATATGAAGTACATGCCGAGACCTATCATCACACAGACAGCTAGTGGACTACATATGAGCAAACAAGCCTTTAATGTCTGTAGACTAGTTTTCCATCTCTGGGTATTGCTAAGCCTGCCCTGGTCCATAACCGTAAAAAGCAACATCTACCCAGAAAGTGTAATGAGTTAAGACTGGCAGCAGCTTGCAGTGACCTTTTGACTGAACAGCTGGTGACGTTATGGGTTCCTATTGAAAACCTAGGTCTGGTTACTAGTACGAGTACACGCACGCAGATGTACTGTTTGTTTTGAAACCTCAGATATGTTAAAATGAGCTTTGGTGGGTACTAGTTATGAATTCCCATGCATATATGATTTTTTTGAACACGAGCACTCTTCTAAGAATACACAGGCATGGCTTTCACAGTCTGACCTCCATAGTTAGGGTGGGATTGAGCTCATTTCAGTCATGTATATATAAACACCTGAGACGTGTTTGGTCTCTTCACAGGGCCCGAAGAGACCTGTAGCAGTATCTTTATCCCATCCTGTTGCCCATCTCTGAGGTACCCATCTCTGTAGACTACCTGGTTAGATGAGATGTCATTTACATAATGGGTGTTGAGTCAATTAACTGGCTAAAGCTAAGCTAACACCTCTAACTAACTGTTTGATGGTTTGACTGGAGAGATGATTAAGATTTCTCACCATGTTCTGGTTTCTTTCCTCTAACCTTGCTATAGCACAGTGATCTGATATACAACATATCTCTTGGTGTTAGCCAAGCAGCCTGGAGAAATCTTGCAGTACCAAGATAAGCCAGTTGACTGGTTTATGAGCTCAACTTACAATCAGCGCCTTGTGCATAGGCAAATCATTTTGTGCCGTGACCCTCGTATAGTCTTACAACCAAAGAAAGGTTGTCTTGGAAGACTTTCATGGTCAAAATGAACTCTTCAGAGCTGCTGGGAACCTGGAAAACTCAGGAAAAGTCCCATAAAAGTGTATGGTGTTGATTGATGTATTTTTGGTGAAGGATTAAATGACCTCTTCTGAGAAGAGCTTACATGTTGAAGGTACAGGAGGTCAATGTAGAGAGTTTGGGAAGGATTCCCACGGGACCTAGTCTCAGAGGCATAAAAATGCAAACAATACTTGAAATAAAATATGAGTCAAACAAGGATGGAAATCAAGCTGAGAGGCCCAGATAGCTCATGAGTAGTTTAAGCACATGCCAGGCCCAGAGGCAACTCCTAAGTTGCCAGCACCATTGCCTACAGATTTTGCAATGGATCCTACATTTCAGGATAGCTAGAACCCTACCTTGTCTTTAAAGCCTATGAGAATTGCTGCAGAAAGAGAATAGCTTACAACAGCCTCAGGCACAGAAATGGCATCCAGTCTCTATCAGAATTTGTTCTTAAGCAGATAAGCCCTGGCTTGCCAGCCCTAGAGCATCTTCTATGAGGAGGTAGAGTGTCAGCATTGGCAAGGTGAGCTCCTCCACAATTCCCCCATCTTGCCTTAGGGCAACACTTCTCAGCATGATGAGTTTAGTCTTTCTGCCCATTCCAGCTTTGGCGCTTCTTCTCTCCACTCAACAAAGGTTCTTCTTCTGGTTATCATATATGTGTGAGGTATTCCAACACACTCACCCCTAAAAGTTCCTCACCTGACAATGGCCTTATAATGCCAGCCAAAGCACATCACAAGGCTGTTTCCTGCCTTGGAGATCTGACAAGCTAAATAGACAACACAAAGAGTAGGAAGAAGGAAGGATTGTTATTAAGCGGTGAACTGACGTACCAAAAGATTAGAAGACTCCCTCCCAATCACGTAGCAAGTCTGCAGGACAGCTGGGAACAATGTCCACAATTTCCACATCCCTCTCTTGTTGCTTAAACACAGTTATCTCTCTTTTCTGCTTCTGCTAACATGAATGATATTTCAGTAGCAATGGTTATCAAATACACGACTGAACATCAATCAAACAATATCCTTCAGGTGTTAACAGACCTGGGATAAATCTCTCACAGTGAACTAACTGAAGACTGCAGATCTCAACAGGTGGGAACTGCTGAAGTTTACACCATAAAAGCATATAGACTACCCAAACTAACAAGGGATGGACGTGCAAGCCAATCCAGCTGAGTGGAGTCTCTTTTCATAGTGGTATGCTATACATAGTAGAAAATATCTTAAAATTAATCTCAACATTATAACACTTAAACCTACCAGGGGGTCTAGGTCTCCCTAAATACCAAGATCTTAAATGGCTGTACTTTCTTTCTTTTTTTTTTTCATAAATAACTTCCAAAAAATAACCCTAAAAGGCTGACTGTGGCCACACAAGGAATTTTCAGTAGGACCAGGAGTGGATGCCTGTTCTTACAAGGCTTGTGAGAAGCTCTGATCACAAGATTAAGCAACCTGTCCTGATCCTTTTGTATTTCAGATTAAGACAATACCTATTCCGTTCTCAAAACCTGACACAGCAACTCTTCCAAAGCAGCCCGAAGCTCCACTGAATCCTTACTTGTATCTCTAATATAAATAACTATGACTTAAATTTCTAGTCTAGCCACTTAAAATAATGTGAAGTTAATGGAGTAAAGACCTGAGGAAAGACAATGTGCTATGTATTCCCTTATTTTCTTCATACCACTTTTGTAAACAGTCATTAAATATACAATAAACAATTACCTTCAGATCCAGAGCCAAATACTGCATCTCACAACTCAAACACACCCAGCTAATACAAGTGGTTCTCACAAATTCGTAACACTCTCGTTTGAAGTGCAAGGCCCTTCACCTTCTGCTCATAGGGCATTCACCAGGACCTGGGTTCTCCTCGACATCTTTATTTCAATTTTGAATGAATGTTTTTTCCAAATATGTTGAGGAAAGGTCATGTCTGTTTTATACATCTCTGTCACCTGTTTCAGGCACTCTAGACCATCATAAGCAGCAGTTACTGTAGTGAACAATACTACTCAATACATCCTAAGAGAGAGTGTCCCAGAAATATACTTTCTAACCTTGGTGTTAGAACAAGCCCCTCTGGTTAAAACCAAAAAGAAACAACATTTTCAGCAGTATTTGGCCCTGTTTTGAATAAATGCATACAAAGAGCTGGTAACAGCCATCTTTCTCTTGTTTTATTTGAACATGTGCAGGAGTTAACACCTACAGAGGGTTTTTTGTTTTCCATTTCTTGTTTCCTTACCACTTTTATTTAATAATACAGATCCAGTGTAGATCCAGATGAAGTCACATCCATAAACGCACTGGATACAATGGTCTCTTCACATTGGTCATTTTTTTCTGCTATTCTCATGCCGTAAATGGCCAAGCTTTATCTAAATGGCCTTCAGACAGAAAGGATGTTGAGCCAGGTCCCAGAGTTAGGTTACACTCTACATGCTAAGACAATAGGGCAACTGCAAGAAATCAGCCGTGAAGGAAAAATAGTTGTGTGGTAAAAGGAAGGTGTGATTGGCACACGCGAGCACCTGGTTGCTGGTATAACCTTAGGAAGCCAAGTCATCCTCTCTTCTCCCCAGGAGAGACAGGGATGCCTTTGCCATTTCCCTGGGAGGACCTCGGACCCTCCACCGCTTTGCTGTTGCTCTCCCCCACAAGCAACCTCTCCTCCCTCCTACTTGCATGCAATCCTTCTCTTTAGAAAATCCAGGTTTGCACCATGAAATAGGTGGCCTGGACATCAGCACATGGAGGTACCCAGAAAACCAATCTTCCCGAGACCCTGGCTTAGTAGTGGGGTTGTTGTCATCAGTTAATGTCTCTATAGTAGCATTTTCATTGCTGATCTTAACCTGGTAGGTTAGATCAAATCAGGAACACCACCTCCCTCTTGTTGTGCCAAGACTTGCTTAGGAGACTTTCCAGGGTGTTAAACCATTAGAGTCCTCTTCTTCTAAACAGCAATAATAGAAAATAATATTAACAGAGTTTGGACTGGAGTTTAATTCAGGATAAAGATGTAAATGTTGGAGCAGCAAGGCAGGCAGCCAAGGCCTCTTTCATAATTGGGTGGGTACAGCAATGTATGTGGGAAGAATGGCATGCCTCAGACGTAATGCTGCACAGAGCACATCCAACACAATGTTGGCTCAGCTCTTGCTGGCACCATCCTGTTGCTGCTGTTGTTTGAGGCTCCTGGGTCACATACAGCCCAGA
The DNA here is from genome assembly GCA_013389965.1 of Todus mexicanus. NCBI lineage: Eukaryota > Metazoa > Chordata > Aves > Coraciiformes > Todidae > Todus > Todus mexicanus. Next base: position 7,436 of record WEIS01085201.1, read on the forward strand.
CAAAGGTCTTGTATCCTCCGAGAGTGGGTGAACTCTGTGTGCAGATATGCTCAGCTTGGTTGGCTGCTCGCTGGGGTTGTTGGTTGGTTGCCCTTTAAGGTGAACATCCAAGCAGGTGGCTGCAATGGTTCCTGGCCCACAGTCCTCGCTTCCTTCCTGCCCATGAATGTCATCCATGACAAAACCTTTCCATGAGCTGCAAGCCAGGAGGGGAGAGGAAGAGGGAGAAGGTGTTAGGAAAGATGCAGAGATGTTTGTGAGTCAGTTCTCCACGATCTGAGCTGTGACTCCACTTCCCATTAAACTGTGAATTAGACACTTAGAAAGTGCCACATCAGGGTGGTAGAATTAGAATAGCAACAACAACAAAATTAGGGGGGGAAAATCCTGCCTGTATAAGATCAGTGGAAAACCAGGGAGCCACAGCACTTGCATGAGGGAGTGATTTATGCACAGCACAAGGCATGATGATCCCTTATAGATTTAGGATTTTTGTTAATTTTACTATAACTTTCCTACTTCTCTATAGGAAGAATTCGTACTTGATCCTTTGAGTAAACACTTTAGAAGAATTTTTTGCAAGTTGTCTCAGAGTTAGCTTTAAAGGCAAGATTTCAGAAGGTCCAATTCTCTTTGAAATTATGTAGTTAGGGGGATCAAACAGGTGTAAAGCTAATGTAAGGAGGAAAAAGTTCTTGAACAGCCAGAAGGGACCATTATGATTGTTTATTATTACTTTTTTGATGAGCTATAGGATTTTACCTGGTAATTTGTGAGGCCAGGGAACACTTTGATAATAAAGATCAGACCATTCCCAAGCCTGACAGCATCGACTGCCAAATGAGTGATAGGCACACCTCTTCCATAAACCTTTGCCCCAGTAATGGAGCCCATAAAACAAGAATAATACCGTCTCGTAACAAAAAGTACAACCTCTCGTCACAGTACAGCCCTGTTGGTGGCAGAAACGGAAAGTTGGAAGGCAGCTTTGTATATAACCTTTACAGTTAAAGGTTGCTCCAGCTCAAAGAAGCCAGAAGCGTGTCTCAGGGTTACCCAGAGAGCAGCCATGAGTGCATAGTGAGTGCATGTATTAGACAACATGCTGTTTTCACCTAGCCAAAGCAGCTTTTGTAGAAAGACTAAGACTTTGTGGCTTAAGCTGGGATCCAATTCATTCATCTTTATCCATCTAGCCTGAACCAGTCATCCATTCTGTTCACAGAGAAAGGCAGGTAGCGGCTTAGACATTTCTCTTAGGATAAGATGATCTACCATCTGGAATTGTCTATCCGTACTGGCCATAGCAGGACCACACATGGCTAAGTTTGATTGAAGGTCAAATATTTAAATGGATGAAGGCCAGTAACTTAATTTCCAACCTGAGGTTGTACCAGTATGACTTCATGCCAGGACCAGTCAGGGCACTGTATGATTTTTGGTGAGATTTCAAGCAAACTAGAGGCTGATGCAAGACTCACCCCAAAACAGAGCCCTTTGAGTCACAGGTTTTCCTCACAACCTTTGGAAAGTCATTTTATTGCAGTTTTTAGGAAGACACCAGATAGGGTCACAGCCAGATAGTCTCAACTTCAACCACCTTACAGCACAAGAGTTACCGTCAGTGAGCTGAAGAACACTGTTACTCCTCTGAGACATAGCAGCACATGGTCCTCAAGGGTGTAGTGACTTCCCCCCATTCTTTCCAGGACCTGTCTCTGTCATGTCCAGAGGGAATAACATTGTGTTTTCGCTTGGGAAACAGCAGGGAAAACAGATTGTGAGAGTCCTGGGTTCAATTACCAGCTCTGCTTGAGGCACTGAAGATCTCACATCGTGGGAGAGCCACGGGCACTGCTGCTTTTCAGACCCATCGTGTCTTCCACTGACCTTGTGTTAATGTGTAACACAAAATTCACATGGCCAGAGTGATCCTGTAGCAGTGCAGTTAGAGTGCTGCTCCAGGGGAGAGGACAAAGAACCTGTGTCCAAGGGGCCACCTACATATCTTGCATTCAATTCCTGGGAGCAGGGTCAACAAGGATCCTCACCACATTCCTACCAGATCGCCTTTGAGCTAAACCTCACTATCTTGTTCAACAGCAGAGAATGAAAGCTGTATTTCTGGCAGACCCCCCTGGGACAAAACAAACCCCATAGTTTCATTCCCCAAACTGACGTTGCTGAAGGTCCTGCTGGTTGTTCCTGAGGAAGTCTCCACAAGCTACATCAGAGGGGTCTAGGTCAAACAGCTCAACAAGATTACGGTGTGGTTCATCATCTTTATGTACGATTTTATTGGCTTCTTTCCTACACAAACAGTATTTTAATGAGTATTTGGCCTTTGTGGTGTTTATTTAGAAAGAAAGATTTCCTCTGTCTTTCAACTGTTTAAACCTAACTTCCCATTCAGACCACTAATCTGAGATAAAGGAGTACGTGGACTTTCATGCAATAGCAAAGAGCTGACCACAGAACAAGGTATCTCTGAATTACAGAGAGGGGCAGTGTGGGGACAGACAAATCTACTTGGGCCCTTGAGCTTACACAATGTAAGAGAGTTTAACTCTGCACAGTCTGCCGACTAAACTGCACCATGCGGCACCTATATTTCATCTCTAATGAGGGTGTCCTGCTATTTCAGCTCTGATTTCTTCACGAGCTCATTTTTTATAAGTGAAACAATGTCTCTTTGCTTGCACTGTTTGAAATACATGGGGAAAAAAAAGTACAGTGGGAAATTGCAGAATTAACCTCATATGTGCTGTAGCTCTGTACATGGTGGGAAGAGCAACCTGAATCAAACAGCAGCAATAACGCCTGGGTTAGGACATTATACAGGCATTGAAGCTTGTTCAGCTGAAAGATGCTATTGATTATTTCCCTTTTTAATTATTATTATCATGAAAAAAAAATATAATTAAGTTTTGTGTGTACCCACCCGGACACATTCAACAACCTGATCTAGACAAACTTGCTTTGGTAGGGGAGTTGGACTAGATGATCCCCCAAGGTCCCCTCCAACCCATATTATTCTGCGAATCTGTGATTCTGTGTATGGTTTATGTATGGCAAAAGAAGTTAACATCCTCTGTTGCAGTCTAAGTGAATTTGACACTTGAGGAGGGGTCATCTGACACTTTTTGAACTCTCAGTCTCTCCTGATTATAAATTAAAGATGGTTCTTCCCTCCCTACTCTTTTCCTTGAATGTCCCATGCATTCCTCTTTCATCAATTCTAATTTTTGTTATTTTAGGTGGCTTTCTGTGTTGTCAGTAATGTTCCAATCCACATAAATTTAAACAGGTTTAATAAAACTGTGGGGTGTTTGTGGCTGCTTTTGAATGCTTTTTCCCCCCTCTAAAAGGTCCCAGGTCTGTGATTACCTTCTGTTTGGTCACTGTGTACAAGCCCAGAGCTCAG
>WEIS01085210.1:0-13319 GCA_013389965.1 Todus mexicanus
TTTTTAATTTATTTTTTTGGTAGCACTGAGTCCAATTTCAGTTCATTTTGTTCATCGTGTAAGGTCCTGTGGACGAGTGTGCCCCTGTGAGGCCAGGTGTGAGTCTTCAGCAGTCTGCGGTCGGATCTCTGCCGCCGGCCCCGCTGGGAGGCAACGTTAGTTTCTACTTTGCAGCCTATCCTGTCGGGACATGGCACAACCCAGACCACATCTGTGTAAACCTCTCGGGTTATGTTGCCTACTGGAGGGCAGGAGTCCTTTGAAACGATGTTCTAATTGGATGGGGAGAAGTCGGGAGTACAGATTATGTCTCGTATTTCTCCCCGTGAAGGGAAGGGAGCGCCAGTCAAACACGCTGTACTGTAACAGTGCACCGCAGGGAAAACTCTTCCTTTTCCCCGGACAGCTCTTTTGTGAATGTTAATTTCTACTGTTTGAGTGTCTTAGTCTTGCAGGAGCTGCGCGAGCGCAAACATTTAACCACCTTCTCTCGCGCAGCAGCTCTTCCAGCGCAGGAGTGGGTACGTAGCCAAAAAGGAGACAGTTGTGAAGATGCTCTGCGCCCGCTGCTGTTGGTTATTTGCTGGTTTGGGCAGATGTAGCATGGATGCCACGTGAGATGTGATGAGTCGGGTTGCGTATAATACATGCAGGCATCTGATGCAATATTTATTTACTGGTAGGTCACAGGGAAGGAGAGCTGATAAACACAGATAAATATACAGATATTTTGCATTACACTTAAACCAACTGCGCGTGCACGTGGTTTAGTTAAACATAAACTCCGAGCTTCGTTGCCAGATGTATTGCAATGTAATATGAAACAGAAATGGTCACGACGAATGTTTCTGAGTAACCTGTTCTTGCCGGGAGGGCGGTGAACGCTTCATTTGATAGAGTGATTAATGATACTCAGCACAACTGCTCAGACTGTAGGGGCGGAGGCTTGGCTAATTGGATCTGGAAATTCCTTTCTTGGTGCTCAAGGATGATGAAAACTTTCACAGCCAGCTGGACGCCTGTCTTCTCCCCGTAGCTGGATGCCAGTAAATGCAGCTCAAGTTAATCTTCTATTAGGGGAAGTGAGTTGAAAGAATCTCGATGTTGTTTCTGTGTGGCATTATTAGAGGCATCTTTAATACTATGGAGTCCCCTTTTTGCTAAGCGCCGGGTGCTGCTCATTTAATCACTTGTTTGAATGAATGTGGTAAAGAACCTGAACGCGGTTTGTGAGCAGTGGTGTGTAGAAGCCAGGAACACGTCTGCTTCTCTTGTACCCACTTCTTGCAAAATCTGATCAGGTGTGTCCCAAGGATTCCCACAGTGGAAGACACAACTGGCCAAGTCCTCCCTCTTCAGGTGTTCCTACCTTATTTTATGCTTCAATGGTTTTGTAGATGTTTGTCTTTTAGCTTCTCAGCCAGCTGTTAGTGAGCCTATTCCTGGTGTTTGCTAATGCTATATAACTGTCTTTTGAGCTGCTTGAAGTCCTCGGGAACTGAAAAAGCATTCTCAGCTTCCTCCATACTTTGCAACTTGCAGCCTGTGAGAAGCAGGATGGTTGAAAGCTTTCCTTCTTATTGTGTTTCATAAGTTTTCAGGGTTTTATGCAAATTGAAACAAGCACCGTTAATGAGATGTTAATAAGCCCATCCCTTTGGTGCTGCTTATAAAAATAATAAATCTATACCAAGTCGGGTTTCATACTGAAAATTATTTACCTTCTTTTGGCTCGTGTAGTACAAAGTGCCCTAGGTGATATCCACCCTGCTCGCTTCCCCTCCCGAACAAATTTACCCGTCATCTTAGCAATGAATCAGAGAAGCCTGGAAAATGCTGAGACTTGTGCGGCTGTGCCAAAAGGTCAGCTCTGCCTGGGGAGGGTGCCAGGGGTTTGCACGGGATTAGCAAGATGTGCAGAGAGGCACCGAATGTATGAGCCAAAGAGGAGCCCACGATGTTGAGGTAAGGAGCAAACAAAAGTAAAATCAAGGAGAGATGGGAGAACTAAACACTGCTCGGGAGGGCAGAGAGGGCTTGAAAAGCAACAGCAAGGGAGGAAGGGGGGTGTAACTAGGTGGAAAACCCAGTTGGTCCAGGAGTCAGGGAAAGAGCTCTCCTAGTGTCAAAGTGAAAGCAAACAGCCTGAAGCAGAGACAGGAGACAACCCAGTAGAGAAATGCCCATCAAGCCAAAGATGCCTCTGGGGAGGCTGTAGAGAACTTGGTGACACTTTTTCACATTGGGTATGAAGAAAGTTAACTCCTGGCAAAACCCTGCCAGCTCTGAGCGCAAAGTACCAGCCCCTTGTGCACAGCTCTGTGAGGGGAGATGAAGCGAGGGGCTTGCAGGACTCATTCAGTGAGTGCCCTGAGCCCTATGTTTGCAGCCCTGCCCTGGGCATGCTGCGAGCCCTCCTCAGCAAACGGCTGCGCTCCCGAGAGATTCTTCCTCTCTTTGCAACGGAGAGGAACAAATTAATAAAAACCATAGCAGAATAAAAAGGGATTTTCCTCTCTTTGGAACAGAGAAATGAAATGTCAGGCCACCAGGAGTTCTCCTGTCCTGTTTTTTGTTCCCAGTCTTGAGGTTTTTCTCTGAACGACTCAATGGGGAAAAACTTTTGCCATGTGGTGTCTGCATATATGAAGAGGATGGAAAATAACAAGTGGTCAGAGCGTTGGGGGCTGGGAGCCAGGAGACTGTCTGCATCAGGTCTCTGCCCTCTCTGAGTCATGGCATCCTTGATTTCCAAGTCTCAAAATGTATATCTTCTTTCCCTGCTCCTTTAGAAGACACTGATATCTGCCTCCAGCAACCTCATTCTTTGTGCAGGAGTGTCAGGCTGGCTCTGATTCGCAGCACAGTCGGTGCCGCTGGGCTGGCTGGCCGCTGGCATGCAGCGTGACGCAGCTTCTGGGCACGTGATGCGTGCCAGGGTTGCAAGGGGTAACGAAGGTCAGGCTCCTGGTAGGACTCGGGTCTCATTCCTCTGTTGTCAGCGATGCCCTTTTCATGCAGATCCCACCTTGCGTTTCCTGGCTCTCTCCTCCTCCCGTACTTGTGCCTCGTATCGCGCTGCCCCGTGCCTGACCCTGTAGGAAAGAACGATGGCTAGTGCTTGGAGTATTTCTAAATTTCCACTTAACAATTACTTCAGTTCAGTCCTTTCCACAATAAGTCAGATTTGTGGCGGGGTTTTTTATTATTATTTTGGTTTCATGAGAAAGAAAAAAAGCAAGGAAATTCCCCTCCAGCCTAGAGAACGCAGCTATCGAGAGAAGCGGCTTCATTTCTCTTCCTTACAGCATCGAACGCCCTGTTATGCTTAAAATAATAACCCCCCGAAATGGCCAGCCTGCTTTCCGCGGTGGGTTTCAGTCTCTTGTATTGCTAGTGCGCTGGGGTAGCTGTAGTGAAACGTAGGCTCTGCTGAGGTAGGCAGAAGGAAAAAAAAAATATAAAGCAGTGCGTGGCATTTAATTTCTGCAATGTTCCGATTCCCTCCTACCAGCTTGAAAATGCGAAACATGATCCTTGGTCTGGCATATGGGGATGGGGAGAATTGTTGCTAATTACTGCAGTTGTGCTTTCAGGCTTACCGGGTTTAAATAAATATATTAAGTGCTTTTATGGTCTTCTGCAACACGCCGGAATGCGAAGAGGTGCATTTTCTGCCGTTTATACTTCATGGCAGGCGTAACTTACATAACATTAATTTGCAGGGGGAAAAAAATTGTTTTTGCTGATTTATTGCTTGTCTCGGTCACAGGCCGGGCTCTAGGTGATAAGATGCTGTTGTGCGAGGCGCTGTGCAGATGCAGGGCACGCGGCTCGATCCTAGAAGCTGGAGCCTCATCGCCAGGTTCTGCCACCCTCACAGCAAAGAAGTTTTTCCTCTTGCTCAGATGGAACCTTTTGGCTCCCAGTTTGTGCCCGTTGCCCCTTGTCCCATTGCTGGGCACCACGGAGCAGAGTCTGGCCCCAGCCCATTGACATTTACCCTTTGAATATTGCTAAGATCCCCTCTCAGTCTTTTTCAGGCTGAACAGACTCAGCTTTCTCAGCTTTTCCTGTTATTTTAATTAAAATTCGATATGAAATTAGGAACAGGTTACTAAGCACCATATCTCAAAGAGGGAGTATTGAAAGGTCTGGAGTAGCGCTTATCCAGGAAAAGAAGAAAGGCATTATGTCTGCTCAAGAATCTTTTTTTATCATACCCTTCCCCCCCCGTTTTTTTTTTTTTTTTTTAGCGAAAATTCTGTTAGTCATCTGATTCCACCCCAATTCCTGCGTCTCTTGCCTCAAAATCTCAGTTTTCTATTATCTGCTATTGTACCTAATGTTTAAACAAAATGTGAGAAGAGCGTGCTGTGAATATCTCGTTGCTGGATCTGGTGTGATGAATAATTATGGAGCGGCTGAGCAATGCCAGCCAGAGGCTCTGAGAACTTGGGAAGACGCATATTGAGAGGGGGCGGAGCATAAACCACAAAGGGAATTAGTGATAATGATGAAAAGATTGGCACATTCGGACCTATAATTTGGTTTAGTTTGACAGAGCTCTCTATAAAACCACAAGGACTGTTCGACTATGCTGGTAATTAGCAGTATTTCACCTATTTGGAATTAAAGCATTGTGCAGGCTCTGCAGATGAGGGCGGGGGAAAAAAAAGTAGGTTTTTTTGGTCTGGTTTTGCTTGCTAGTAGCTTGAAAATAGGGAGGTGAGAAACTTGTGTCAAATCTTGAAGTATAATTTTGCAATTAAAAGACTGAGGAGAAAGTGTGATGTGAAGACCTTACAGTTTCCTGGCTGTACCATAAAATTAACAGCTACCTTCATTCTCATTCTGCTTTAATATTCCTGCAGAGGAGCAAGCGGAAAGAACTCCCTAGGCTGGCTCCAGTGGAATGGAGGAACTGGTCCTCAGACAGTAACGGGGTGTAGGCTGGAAGGAGACTGGTTCTTGTTGGTATTAGCTGGCAAATGTTTGCACCATGGTTCGGACGCTCTAAAGTGGTCTATGTCTAACAGTAACCATTGTGAGATGCTCTCTGGGAGATCAGAAACGCTGTTTAAAGGCATTTTCTGATTAGAGACATGGAAAACTTCAAGGTCATATGTGCACCAGCTTGCAGGGATGCACAGCTGGTACCTCATCACTAAACCCAGCGGAATCTCAACTAGAAGGCTGAGAGTTAACTGAGTGGGTAAAAATGGAAGGGGAAATTGAAGCTACCTGCAAGTGGAAGAAAAAGCTGGGAATTGATAAGGGAAATGAGCGGAGAGACTCTTGCCCATCATTGTGGTGTGCAAGTGCTTTATAAGAACTTCAAATTGCTCCTTTCCTTGAATGGACCAATTTTCTTTTTCAAGCTGCAACAATCTGGCATCTTTTAGCTACTCTGAGCTTCCCTTCTATTGCTCAGAATCTGCTCAAGAATCTCCTCAATATTCCAGGCCTAGCTTTTGTTATAGGCACTGAAAAGGAGCTGCTCGGCCAAAAGCTTTTCTAGGAGTCGCTGGGCTCCTAACCAAAGGGGGAGAGAACACCCAAGGCTTTTACAGATCAGTTAACAGGATATTTTATACAATAAAAACCACATGCAAACACTTCATATAGTAGGTGGGATTGTGATTAACCTCTAATCTGCACAGGTACAATCAATCCATACAAATGGAAGGCGTAAGGTTGCAGGAGCATTTTGTCCAGCAGCGATACGTCATGTTTGGTGTTGGGAATCCTCGGTGACGCATCAACAGCCACTGCGCGTTCAGCTGCAATGACAGCTCCACAAACTGGTCATCTGCATCCTGGTGTGGCTCGTTGCGGTGCTTGGGGAATGAGGTGGGATGCCGCGGGCCAAGCAGATGATGAGCCGCCAGACTTTTTTTGTTGGCTTGATCAGCAGATCTTCATCAACTCCGGACAGATTACAGGCACGGTGCTGCCTTAGATAATGCTACTTGGTAAAGAACTTTAAAATCCTTAATTACTATCATTAGCCATTTGACACCATAAAACAGAGGTCTGTTATTTTAACATCTTTTTTTTTTCTTCTTTCCCCCTCATCTGTAGGGTGTCTGGAGAGCCTCTAACTCAAACAGGGAGGTGTAACTTTTGGCTCACGATCAGAGAGAGAGTGCATGCACATCAGTATACGCAGTTGTCCAGAGTTCTTTTTCTATCTGTGTTGTGGAAGCACTGAACTGAGACATCAGTCTCGTTGGCAAGGTCAGGCAGCCTGGCAGGTTTCTCTGTTTGGGGATGTCCTTTGTTTGCTCGGTGTTTGAATCGTGTGAAACTTTAATTAGCAAATGAGATGCTTTGGCCTTCCCTTCCAAGATCTGGAACAGAACTAAGGGAAGTGCAAGGATGTGCCAGATGACACAACGGCACTGGCTCCGTGGCTTTTGTTTCACTCTGCTGCCCTGCTGATTTGAGATACGCTTCCCATGGCATCAGCTGCTGGCAAAACGCTCATGAAGTTGTTACATGTTTTATGCTTTGGTGTTGCTGTTTCTATACACAACAATCACACTGCTAAGATGCTGGAGACCCCGTGTGCAGCAGCTGTTGGGCCGAGAAGAAAGCAGCTCGCTCTTGGAAACGGAGAGCTGCCCCGTCGTGCTGCAGCAGTCAGCTGCTGCCTGCTGAGCCCTGGGTTCGCTGTCGCGCTCTGGGGACCGTGTGAGCATCCTCTTTCTACAGAGCAACTCAGACTTCTCTGAAACAGAGTAAATGTTAGTTGCTTCTTTCTTTTGAAAAGCAAAGCAGCTCCTTCCACCTGATCTTCTGCTATTGATTATGTGCGCTTCCTCTTGTCATAACACTTTTTTTTTTCTTGTTCTGCTGCTGGGGATGGAACTGCAGCGAAATCCTTTACTTCCTTCCATTCCAGCGACACAGCGGTTTTCTGTCTACGAGAGAGTACGGAATTGCTTTTATCAAACATATTTCTTTCCCCATTGTTTCCTGATGACAGATCCTACTCTTAATCTGCACAGATACAACACTTTGAAATGGGAGATCTATGCTCCCATCAATTTCTGTTGCGCTGCTAAATCACAGCATGTCTCCCGTTGAGAATGACACGCTTCTGGATTTAGGTCTGCCTTTTTCTTTTTTGTCACAGCTTTTCTTTTTCGCTTTTTAGCAACAGCCTTGTGAAGCTCACTCCAGCAGGCTGATTAATTCTATCACGCTTTTCCCTGGCTATGGCATAATCAAACGGGTCGATAGGAAATCAGGAAGGACGTGATGTTTATAAACATTTCCAATGCGTTGCACTTACCTTGTGACTTGCATTAGCTGTGTCACCGTGTTATTTCTGGGTTGGAGGAGCATCAGCAAAGTCTGCCAGGAAAAAAAGGGGGGTTTACTTATCTTTGTGGGCCTCGAGCGTGATTGTATCACCCTTTCGTGTGCGGGGAAGCTTTACTTAAGAGAACATCAAGAGTGGAGAGTGCCTTATGGTGTTTCCTTCTGTGTGTTTCAAAGGCAACTGCAGTAAAAGTGGGGGATGGCTTAGCCACCAAGCTTAAAATAGCGAAGCCTGCGTGTGATGTACCTCGTCTTCTTTGGTTGTGTAGATAACGCTATTAATAACATGAGCCGAAATCACGTATTCAGTAGTAACACGAGCAGCGATTCTGAGTGGCTGTAAACCTGCCACGAGCGTCCTGAACAAAAACACCCAGAGGGAAGTGGCTCAGCAAAAATGTTAATTAATTCCCTTATAAAGGGGTGGCAAAATTAAACAGAGGTCGTCCACAGCTCAAGTAAGTCCTGTGGGATGCTCCCACTTCCCTTGCTGTCTTTTCCTGTAGAGGACCGGGTGCTTCTGTCCACATCGCTCTTCCCGTATCAGCTACAAGCTGCTGTACAGGTGCAGTGGTTGCCACCCGTGGGTGTGCACAGCAGCTCTCCTGTCGCTGTTGTCACCTCCACGCTCAGCCCTTTGGGGCAAAGGGACACGCTGTTCTCTCCTGCCTTCCCACCCAGCTTATGTGGGATCAACTCATCAGCAAAGAGGAAGGTACGAAGTGTCTGCTGCTGCCGGGAAGAAGCAGGGGACGATTGCCAGCCCAAGGGTGAAGGGCAGTGTCAGAGTGGGTGGGGAAGGGCAACTGCTTGAACAAGTCATGGGAGTGCTGGGAAGTGGAGATCTGTATGGCAGGTGTAAAAAGAGAAGTGTCCTCATACTGAAACTAAAGGGGAAAAGTCAAAATTATCTCAGTCTCCTGGCTACACCACACTGGAGCCGTGGTGAGCACCGCTTCAACTATGCGGCCCCTGAACAAGGGGAGTTGTTACTGGGTTTGCAGAAATCCTGCTAGAGTGCTTGTGGTTAAAAACTAGACACATAATTAGAGTGGGGCTTCCTAAGAAAGAAGATCATGTTAAGCCTTCATTTTCTTATCTGCTGCTGCTACTTATAGTGAGCTTATTAAACCTGAATTCTGTAAGAATTACAGCTGGTTTCTTCCCCCCTTTTTCTTTTCTTTCTTCTTCTTTTTTCATATCCAGCTTTGACCATAAAAGCCATGGCATTTTCACCTGCGATGTTCTGGTCACGAAGTTCATGCTGGTGTGATAACAATGTGACATAGGAGTGTCCTGGTAAGAATCTGTTTGGTTTTTTTCCCTAGTTCATATAAATCTGCAGCAAACATCACCCTCTGACTGCTATTCTAAACCACTCATTTCCTAGAAAATGTGGGATGTGCTATCAGTTGCAGTTCGCATATGTAGTTCTGTTGTTCTTTGAGGAAGCCCTTTTGTATTTTCCCCTCTCCCTCTGATAACATCAGGATCAGACTGGCAGATAATGATTCCGGGTGTTTCTCTCATTCATCAGTTCCTTACAATTAGATATGAAACCACTTCGCTCTGAACGCTGCAGGCCGACCGTGAACAAACACTCCTGTTGTGCCTCGATATCTCTCCCACCTTCTGCTCTTCTCGAGCACTCCGATGTGCTCTGCTGCACTCACTCAGCACTGTCTGCTTTTGCTCTCTGGATGCTTTTTCACCTCTGTGCTGGAAATCCCTTCAGCCCGACTTCCTAATCTCACATTAAGCACAAATACTAAAGGGTTGACTAAATATTAATGGCTTGTATTTTTTTTTTTATATCATCCTCAACATAGAGGTTGCAGTTACTTGGAGAGAATAGAGCGCAGCGTTTACATGGAGTAGCATAATACAAATTTTGAAGTAGTTTGCAGAAAAATAACTGATCTTTAAAAAAATTAGTAATGTGCTAGGGTAGGGAGATAGATATCGGAGAAGAGAGACAGAGATTTAGATGCAAATCATAGAGCAGGGCCTAGAACTTGCATTTTTGGTTCCTGTTTTCAGTGGATTTTAAATGAGGAAATCCTAGGGGCTTACACCGCTCCTCTCAGAGCTGGTTTTGATTCACTGCGGCAGTCCCACAATCACCTGGCTTATCTTTTTTTCAGAGTTCAGGCTTTTTTACTGCAACTCGAAACACCTTCTCCTCCGCAGATGCCCACTTCAGCCTGTGCCATGTTTCCTGGTCCCTGGCAGCCTTGCAGCCTGCCAACCTGCCAGCCACCCTCCTGGTGCCTGCCGCTGCTCTGCCAAGAAGGCAACGCTGCTGCGAGCCTCCCGCAGCTCCTGAGCAGCACCGACTGTCTGTTTTTCCACCGATACTCGACAATGATGCAAAGACACTTAAAGATATTTGCTAAGTGTGTAGGAATTAATTTGTGATAAGAGAATAATTAAATAAATGGCAGCAATCAAAAGGACACGTGGCTGGTTACAGGCGGATTTGCATATATAGCACTTTTCTACCAGAAAAGAGGAGCTCTGTTCATCTAATGCAAGCCGAAACTCTCTGTCTCTTAATTTGATTTACTTCTGACATAACATTTAAATAGCAGCAACATCTATAATCTTATGCTCTCCAATAAGGCTTCATTAAAAACTTGCTGCCAGATCTAATCCATGGTTAGTGCACAAAGTCTTATCTCTGGGTTCCTGCTTCGATGCCTTTGAGAACATGCTTAATTTAATCTGAACAAAGCCACCGCCGTCGTGAGCCTCCAGCCTGCCTTGCCAATCTAGACTAGCTTTGTTATTAAATTTGGTGCAAGCTATGGTGCGTACAATGGATCAAGTAAATTATTTTAAAGCACTCTTCAAACAAAATTCTACTGCTCGTTAGACATCGTTTGTATCTCTGGGATATGGAAGAGATGTCATTTAGCTTGGATTTTTGGAAATGTCAGAGAGAAATGCAGGATGAGTCTGAAGAACCTAGCTGTGAAAAGCAGCAAGCTTTAAGGGAATATATATTTCTTTAACCATTTTGGGAAAGAGCATTTTTTTAAAAAAACAAAGGCTTATCCATCATTAGTAAGGATCTCCTCACTAGAGGTTGCTGCTTCCTTATTTGCATCCAGTGCCACGTCAGCTGTTTGTGACTGTACTTGAAGCTGGTGGTGCGATCTGACTTGTCATTATAGTTTTAGACACTGATTTCTTTCATGATTTAGCAAGTGAACCGATTGTCATTAAACCCCCTATACTGCCTAATAACCTCTGCTGCCCAAGAACAAGGTTTGCATCTGCTGCGAGTAGAGGTTCTGTCAGGACGTAGCAGATAAAAATGGAATAGTTTTGCAAAGTGCCGGCGAGGCCTCAGCTGAAAATGGAATAAAAGTCTGGTTATCCATACTAAAAAAAGTTACCTGAAACTGGTATAGAGGGAGTCTGGAAAAAGTGGTAGAATGCTGTACTTCGTTAGAGAGCGGTAACCAGAAACGTGTAACTTGTTGAGGTTTTTTGAAAGCTGGAAAGAGGTGGATGGTTTTCTGTAAAAACACAGAAAGGGATGTTGGTAATTCATCCATGTTGCAACATGGAACTGAGCAGATGCGGGACAGCAGTTAAACTGGTGGCTGCAATAGCGTTGGGTGGGAATTGTTGTCCCGGCAGGTTCCTTCGCTCCTTTGTATTGAGATGAAACAGGCCTGGGAGCGTTAAGTCAGTCATGTGATGCCTTGTTATACAGGGGGAGTTGTTGTTGCTGTTTAATAATACAATTTAAAGTAAGAGACTTAGGGGAGGTGAGGCAAGGAGAAATGGTCATGGCGAAATCAGCATGAAAACTAGAAGAAAGCGGTGTGAAGCTGTCTTACAACACCAGCACAGTTTCTTCCTGCTCTAATTGCTTTCTGTAAACGCTCTGCCAAGCCAAACTAGGCTCTCTATGTATCGTTAGCTTTGTAATTCAGAGGAGCAACCAAAACATGGAAAGATTATTGCTAGACACAAGGTCACAGAGGAATACCACAGAGAAGTTGGGAATAAAATCATGTCTCACAGAATGGTTTGGGTTGGAAGGGACTTCTAAAGGTCATCTAGTCCAGCCCCTCTGCAGTGAGCAGGGACACCTCCTCATCTGCAAGTTAATACTTTAAAAAAGCGACCCATTGCAAATGGCACAAGGAATGCCATCATTAGGGGCTGGAATACCTCAGTTAATCACAAAATAAGCCAGATGTCTCCAGCTGTTCCTAGTATTGCCAGCTTATGCTTTTGACTGACATGTTGCCGTGTTTGTTGAATTCATTCTCTCTTTTGAAGAAGTTCGTATTGTTACTAAATTGAAAGCTGCTTGGGTGAGGGGTACTGTTGAGAAGAGATATGTAAAAGTAGCATAGGAGTAAGAGGATGTAAGGGGGTTTACCTCCTCTTTAAACAGTGAGGATGCAACAAGTGGCTGGTGGGTGAAGACAATTTAATTTACATTTTTAAAAACCACTTAAGCTCCCCTCTCACCCTCATAGCATATTTCAGAGAGGCAAAAGGTCTTTTATAGCAGATTTTTATGCCCAAGTATAATTAATACATTCTTTGTCGGAAACCTAAGATGATAAACAATTCAGATGATGGCAGAAAAAAACCCAACCAAACAAAACAACATAAGGAGGCTTTAGGAAGCTTAAGCCATTTGTGGTGTCTTTGCACTCGAGCAGTGTTAGAGGAGGAGAAATTTGGCCTCCAACCCAGCTTCTCTGTAAGCAGCATTCCTTGCTATGCATATCAGAAATGAAATTTGTTTGGAATGTTTGCTGTAAAAATACCTTCGCGTGAACTTACATCAGCGAGAAAGCGACTCGGGCTTGACCTTCCTCCAGCTCGGTTGGGGTAAGATCATTGAGTACGGAAACTGTAACTTGGGGAACGTCTCACAAATGGCGTTTTCACAGGCTCTGTTTCTGTGCGGGATCAACCCTTGGAATCAGCTGCCCTTGGAAATCGGTGTTTCCTTGCAAACTCCTTTAGTTTCTACTCGGGGGTGACCCAGGGCACGTTACAAGGCTTAGTGTTGTACCAAAGCTACTGGGGAAATCCTCCCGTTATGCCAAATCACTGCCCTGAATACCAAACCCCAACACGCTGCGGAACAGCGAAGGACAGAGGCATTTTTGCTCCTTTCACAATTCACCCCGTGTTGTGTGTTTCAGACACTGAAAAGCTGCTCGGATGAAGCAGGAACTCCCTGCTCCATCGAGGACTCTGTGAGGGGAGCTGTGAGGGGGGCTCAAGGGCTTAGGGTCCAGACATGGCAGGGGGAGAGCTCTTCCTCACAGACCTTTCCTCTCTATCCCCAGGGGCGCAGATGGGAGCGTAACACCCCCGAGGAGTGGAAGTCTTATGAGGAGAGGCTGAGGGATCTGGGGTTGTTTAGCCTGGAGGAGACTCAGAGGGGACCTTATCACTCTCTACAACCACCTGAAGGGAAGGTGTAGTGAGGTGGAGGCTGGGCTCTTCTCCCAGGCAACTTGTGACAGGACGAGAGGGCACAGCCTGAAGCTGCGCCAGGGGAGGTTTAGGTTGGATATTCGGAAGCTCTTCATCACAGAAAGGGGGATAAAACATTGGAATGGACTGGCTGGGGATGTGGTGGAGTCACCATCCCTAGAGGTGTTTAAGAAAAGATTGGATGCTGCAGTTAGTGGCATGATTTAGCTGATGTCGTGGTGTTAGGTCATACCTAGACTCAATGATCTCGGAGGTCTTTCCCAGCTTCNTTACAGCAAGAGTAGGGAGATACTGGAACAGGCTGCCCAGGGAGGGGATTGAATCCCCATCCCTGGACATGTTTAGATGCGGTGTTGGAGGATATGGTTTCGCGGTGCACTTTGCAGAGTAGGGTTGACGGTTGGACTCTATCATCCCAAGGGTCTTTTCCAACCTCAGATATTCGATGATCCCAAGGGAAACGGGTGTGGGGGGAACTAATGGCTGCGCTCCCCTCAGGCGGGAGGCGG
>WEIS01085211.1:0-36857 GCA_013389965.1 Todus mexicanus
ACCCCACAAACAAAAACAAACCCCCCAAACCTGGTCCTCCCCCTCCTACAGAAGCTGCCCAATGCACCTCATACATTTGAAACTTTTAGATTCTTTTTTGTTGGCTTTTTATTTTAAAACGCTCTATAAATAAAAAAATGTCAATCACATTGAGGAACATGAGGCACAGAGAGTAACGTATTGGTTCTGAGCTCGCATGCTGGAATTCCACTGGAACGGTCAGAGAAGTGCAGTGTGTGGAGATGGAGTTCACTTCTTTTTACCAAAAAGGCTGAATCTTTTCTCTTTGTCTTTCTCTTTGTCTTTCTCCCGCTTACCAGGGCTGGACTCGCTGGTTATTGTGACGCTGGCGGGCAGGGTCTGGGCACGGCTGGAGGCTGGAGTGCTCTGGGTGGTCGGGGACACTTCGATTTTATCCGACGAGATAGCTGACGTGATGGCCTGAATCCACGTGTTCATCTCCTCCTTCAAGAAGCCCCAAAGGCAGAAAGCCGTTACCATCCGCGTGCCACGCGCCCTCTCTCATTCACTCAACATTGCAGAAGGGGAACGGATACAAGCGGGGAACGAAAGGAAAGGCGGGCCTAACTCATCGCCTGGCACTCCTCTGGGGACGCGCCTGCCTGCAGGACACGGCTCCTGGAAGCTGCACCTGAACAGCCCTGCTGCCTGGTGGCGCCGGCGCCAGCGCCTGCACCGACGCCTTCCGCACACGTACGCGCGAGACCGGACGCCGGGAAATTAAAGCGCGCCCCTGAGCTCTCGGCAGCTATGGTTTTTTTCCTGTAGTGCAACAGCACAGGTATCACATCAGTAATAAAAATAAGAAGAACCAACTTACATCGTCTTTGGCTTGGAAGAGGTATTCGTTGCCATCCGTCAACCTGGAAAGAAAACCGCCACCACAAGTTGAGCTTAGTAGTAGCTTCCACTGCTGCTCGCTGAGCTACAGCATGTAACCAGGCTGACACGCGTGGGACTGCACGGAGCGGCGGTGCCATCGACACGCGCACAAGCCACCCCAACAACTCCTGCTTTGGCATCGGGAACCGTCCCGCAGGGGCAGCCACACACACGCCGTGTTCTGGGCTCCGGACACGCTCGTGCCCGGGGACGTGTCCCAGTGCGTCAGGGCGCGCCGCAGAGCGTGCCGCCTTCAGCGGCTGACGGCTGCCACGTCACGGCTCGCTCTTTCAGACGCAGCTTTTCTCTTTTGCAGAAGGCAGCAGAAAAGGTTACTCGACACTTTAAGAACGACAAAAGTCACAGGTGACACCCAGAGCTCTCGTGGAGAAACAGAGCCAAATTCCGCAGCTGCTCTGCTGTCACAACTGCTGTGGTGGGGGCTCGAGATACTATTGTGCGTATTAGTTATGAGTAGCTGCCCCTTCGCATACCAAAGTGCAGAGCCTCCCTTCTCTTCTATTTCTGTGCTGGTGTTACTCAGCTGGTTTAACTGGGATACGTGTAACAAAGTATGCGAAGATAAATATTAATTAAAAAAATAAGACTAACGCCAGATCGAGCATCTGCCCAGGCAGGCAGCAGGGTCAGTGGGAGCTGTGTTGCAGGCTTCCTGATCTTCCCCCTCAAGAGGAGCATTTTATAATCTTTTTGTGAAATTAAACCATTAAACAGTAAAATAACGGTGAAGACAGACGCTAGGAAGAATAGAATTATGCCTTGCTTTCTCCTTCCAAAAGTAAGAGCAGGATTTCCAGAGCACTCTCCAGAGACGACAGCCAGACCTTTCTGCAAGAGCTGTGCCTCCACACGAGCTCTGCTGAGCCTCGGTCCCCGCAGTGTTCACCAACACGCCCCTGCTCAGCTTGGAGAGGTGGCTTTGCTGTGACGAGCTGGTGAACTCTCTGAGGACAGACAACGTGCTAGAGGCCACTGCTCGGGAGGCTGCTGCCGGTGCCAGGGCACGGTGAAAAGAAGGGCAGTGGAGTTTTCTGCCTAACTTGGTATTTGGAACAGCACATCCTTGCTTTATCAATTCAGAGATGTTTAAAATAGCATAAAGGATGAATCACACAGCTGCAGGCCTCTCTTCAAGAAAGCTAAATTTCCCCTAAATATTTGCCGTGTATTTCCCTAAATATATTCTATAAAGCAATTTTCCCCATATATGGATTCTATCTTCTTTAGAGGATCTTTTAGTAATATAAAAACTACCAAAAAAATTTTAGGAAAAAAAGTCTGTCTTGGAATACAGGAGCTGATCAGTTCATAAAGTGAGTCTACTTTGACAGAACCACTGAGCAGCCATGTAGTAATAACACATTTTTTCACTGCTGGCACTAAAAGATTGGTCAGTAAAACAGAAACACTATTTTGGAAGGAAATGCCTTATTTTTTTAACCCTTGAACAGCAAGTACTTCCCATACTTCAAAATGAAATGGTCTGTAACTAGACCTGGAAATGTGACCGATGTCTTCAGTGGTCTCCTAAACCCGTACTGAAAAAATTATGTGAGAAGCTTGATTTTGAAAAGGGCAGAACCATAAATGTTCAGCTCTTCCCCATTCATTCCAGCAGCAGCAGCAAAGCCCAGCGTTTTGAAATGCAGGCTCCTAACTTTGAGCGGACGCGTCTAGTCTTGTCCTAGATGTAAATGAAGCGCACAGCTTATTTTGATACTGGTTTTGCTGCCTTTGCTAAATCCACTGTGTTTCAGCGTCGGAAGAGCCTGTTCAGAACAGCAGATACTGCTCTTCCAGTCACGGTCAGTACCCAGGCTGGACCCTCCCATGAATTCACACAGCGAACATACCTGCCACGACTTAAACTAAGGGCAAGACGTTTTGACAGGTTTACCTTAGCTTGAACACATGCTTTTTCTTCTTATAATCGACCGCTATTTCACAGACTGCTTCTTTCAAGCTGACGGGAATCTCGTTGTGGTAGGGGATGCCGGAAGCAGCAGCTTTCGAATCCTTGTAGAAGCCCATCTCTTGGTTGTTTATGACACAGTACACGTTGTGCCATGATCTTCAAGACATGGAAGACAACAGAAGTATCTATAAATCTAATGCTCTCATTTAGAGAAGCGAAGAACCCAAACATTTATTTCTGTAAGATAATGGACACTAGCTCAGCCTGAGGGTACGAAACCAGCCAACGCTGTCGCGTAAATCACAGACGGCGAGTGCTCTCCTAAAACCGCAGCTTCAAGACAGCAGCGCTGACTTGGAGCCAAACAGAATGGATTTGCAGAGCCCCCTCTGACAGCACCTATCTTAATGCAGGACCCTAACCTGCTTTTCCAGCACTGACAGAAATATCAGCAGCTTTGCCTGTTTGAGAACCGCAGGACTGGGTCCTTAGGAACGGAATCAACTAAGGCACACAAATCATCTTCGCCCGCTTTTCTCTTCTGAACAGATTACAGAGTAGGTGGAAAGTGCTAATGTGCACAGAGAAAACGTCAGAAGAACATGGACATTTCTATTCTCACACCTACGTGTTTTTCTTTTCTTGTAGTAACGTACAACCTGAAAGATGTGGAATCAAATCCCACTACTGCCTTCATCATGTGAAGTGGGAAAGTCGTGGTGTCTTTATGCCTCAGTTCTCCACCTTCCAAATATGGCTAATGCTGCATTTTCTACCGTGTATCTTTAGACTCAGCTTCATCAAATACGCTGTTCAACCAGGCACACACGGCTCCTGCAACCACAGCAGCATGAGCCTGAAAGGCCTTCAGGAGCTGAGAAGATGACAGCGGCAGGGATGACATTTTCTGCCCTACATCTTGGCGAGTCCGGATGCAAGGATGTGCGTTAAGCACCGAGTACTTTACCTGCTGGAGGCTTTCTTGCTGTGTGTCTCCCACTCGTGTTTGCGATGTAGGAAGCCCTCCATCTGAGCTGAAGGAATCTCCTGCGTTTTGGCTGGTAGGGTAGCAGCAGTCTGGGCCTGAATGGCAGCCTTGGCTTTGCGGTCTGACGTTGGAGAAGGAACGGGGCTAGACTCTTTGGAACTTGTCCTCTGTTCTGCAGCTCCATTGACCATTTCGTGTGTTTCTCCAGTTTCTGCCACCTAGGAACAGTGGAAAATATGCTCAGCTAGAAGCCTTGCAACATCGAGGCATCTCGCAGTTAATCTGCTTCCCTGCACAACGTGGCTGTGTATAAACTTTGCCTGGAGAATGACACAGGCCAGTAAGATCTTTCTCACACTCCATGGAGACACAGAAGGCCAAGGAAATTAGAAGGTATGAATGGATTAGTAACCATTTTATAGGTGGAGAGACGGGAAAACAAGAGTAGCTAAACATCAGTGTGAATTTTACTGTGCTTTGCTCTGCTGGTCAATTCACGTTCTTTTACGTATTGTTATTCCTAAAATAAGAGCATTCAATTCTGTTGCCAAGTACTCAAATGTTTGGAACAGTAACAATCACACTTTCTGCAAACCTAGAGGAACAGTAGAAGTTATACACATCAGCCACCTTCAATACATTTATGGCACAGCTTGGGTATTAAAAGTCCATAAAAGGTATTAACTATGAGTCAGGGAAGAACATGTCAAAATCGCCCAGGAGCATTTACAAAAAGCTGAGCAACGTATCTGTTTCTGTAAAAGCTCCTTTCCCGCTTTCCCCATTCCCCTAGTGACACAACAAAATCAAAACATGCAGAAATTAGAGAGATTACACCATGCATTTCATCTCCACCATCCCAGTTAGGAAATTGGATCTTAAAGACAAGGGAAATGAGGTCACGTGTCAATTTATCAAGGTCTTTTTCAGACGTTCGTTATTAGGTGGATTGGATTTTTGTTAAAGGAACTGAAAACCACCACAGTCACACAACATCACACAGCTATTTACCCCCAAACAAAGACAGAACCAAGGCCTTGCCCATCACTTGCTTTGTTGATCGCGTTGCCTGTCGCACTGTGATCGAGATAGCCTAGAGAGCAGCCATGTCCCAGCAGCTCTGACTGGTCAAGCTGTCGACGTCTTCAGGAGCCATTCATCCAAAAATCATTTAAATTGGAATCCTAATGGCTATGAGCTTTTGAAATGCAGCTTGCTCCCAGTTATTTTTTGTCTTGCACCACTACTTTGACAAGTAGAGCCATCGGCAGCAGCTCAGGACTTACACAACCAGTGTGTACAATTATTATTATTATTATTATTATTATTAGCAAGTTACTAAAGCTCAGTGCTGCTAATGCTCTAGTAGATTACAAACATTCGGGACTGTTTTGATGCAGACAAGCAGGTATTTGCGAATGGCACGGTAATTAGACATTCCCACTTCTGCACATGGCCTGGACAATTCAAAAGCAGCCAAATTAATATGCAACAAACTAAATTTTGCCACCGTTTGCTAGAACTTCTTGTACCTGCCAGGGACACCTTGTTGTACCTCACACCTTTGCACCTCATGGATTGACCTAGGAAGATCTAAGTGTCAGCTTGCTCTGAGTATGGGAGGGATTGGTTAACTGCCTTTAAGCCATCTAAACCAGGCTATGAATCTATGAAATCTCCAGAGTGCAGACACTACACCACTGAAACAGGGAAAGAATCACAGCTCACATTCCACTTCAGCCGTATCTGCTCTACTCTGTCCCTAAAGACACGGAACCTGGGTTAGGAGAGGAAACCTCTACCCTGAGCTGTTACCCAGCGGGAGTGAAAACCAGGGACACCACTTCTTCGCAACTAGGATAAATCTAAGCCGTTGAACCTCCTGATTCGTACCCAAATCTCAAAATATAACAAAAATGTCTCATTAAAAGTAGGAGAGGGTAAATAAACAGATGAGGCCAAAGATTACCCAACACCACCAGCACAGCTACTGCAACACAAGTAGTGAAATAAACAGCCACCAATTTACCAGTGAAAGCTCACTTAACCCGTCAGCACCAGTGCTGATCACCAGTGGCCAACAGATCACGTTCCGGAAAAAGGACAGCCCTTGGCAAGTCTTTCTGACCAGTGACAGCTCCTGAACTTCTAAGTCTCTGCTGCTCAGCTGGCTGGGGCCCTGGCTGAGAGACACACAGCCTTGGTGACTAGCAATGAGGAATTACAGGCACCACAGTAACCTGTCTTCACAACTCACGTGAACTACCCAGAACTACCTGTTTCCTATACCCGGGCTGAAAAGAGCATCTTTTCTGTAGCAACACCAGCGAGATGTGAAAATATTACTGGTTTTGAGGGTAGCTATAACCACTAACCTGAAGTAAAACAGACACAATTCAAAGCAGCAGCCACTGCACAGCTACTTAAGGTGTTATTATGGGAAATACTGTGTCATTCGGTGCTGCCATCTGCAACCCCGCAGTTCGAAGAGGTAACTGCCAACTTCCATCACACAATCAGGCCTGTAACTCCTACTTGAAATTCTACTGATTGTCAAAGGGCTGTGAAAAGCTTTTCTGATGCTCTTTCAGGTTTTATTTCCTTTGCACGTGTTATCTACAATTAACAGAAAACAAGCAAAATAAATCTGAATCACAAACAGCTACGCGAAGAACGCGTCATAAAAACAGGGAAAAAACAGGAGCTAAACAAACTTTAATGGGAACATGCATGGGGCATGCAGAGACAACGCAGCGGAGGACAAACATTAATAGCAACACAACAGTTACCACGTACACCAACACAGCGTTCTTAACCGTGACTGAGGGGTTAGTTGCAGGTGCTTTAGTGGCTAATGTCTACCCCTGAGATACTTAAATCAGAACTGGAACATGCAAGAAGACAGCTGGTGACAACGACTGGAGACATCCTTCGGATTTTCAGAGTGCATGAAGCAACCTCATATTCAGTTCATCCACTTAAGTCTCTGCACCACAGTTTAAGCAATAGAGATGTATTTGCCTTCTTCAGATGCAAAGAGATGACAGGCTGTACAACGTTCTGGCATGAAGCACCATCTTAGTGCCAGTACCGTAGACAACCAAAGCCTGTACCACGATAAATAGGTGAAATCTAGCACTTCTAGCACCTAAAATGATGCTCGTAATCAATTATTTAAATCACTTTTCTTGATATCTATGTGTAGTAATACAAGTTAAAAAGCTTATCGCTATAAATTACTTTTACACGCTACTTTTTAGCCAGAACGCATCTGAAGGCTTCCCAGGTGGTGGAGTCTGAAGCTACAGCTACACTGCTCTGAGAGCTGTCACACTCTTGCAGGCACAGAGAGCCAGCACTGGTGCAGGTAGTCACCAGATCAACTGCGTAAATCTACACGGAATTTTTAAAAGCATTAAGAAGCTCTATGTTGTTATCCTGACAAAAGAAAAAAAAAAACATGCATCATGAAGTGGAAAGACAAGTTATAGCAAAAGTACGACTACTGAGGCACACCCTTTCCGTCACCCTTCTCACTTCACAAGCTCAGGCAATACAGAAGCATCCAGCTGCACTGCTCAGCGAGCTGTCAGAAGCCAAATTCTGATCAACCACAGCATATCCTGCGCTTCAGATCAGAAACAATACAGCCGTGCACATCTGACGTATTGCAACACGAGATGCAATGAACAGAGCTAAAAAGCTCTCAGGAAAGACTGAGGTGCAGATGGCAAAGATGAACATGGAAATGCATTACAAAATAATAGAACAACAACAACAAAGAAAAGCAAACAGGGGATGTATAAGGCTGCGGTAACCAACAAGATGATGAGGATCTGGGATGCGCTGGCAGGCCGCCTCATGTTCCTTGCCACAACGATATATAATTTCATAGCCATTGGAATGTAAAACAGACAGACAGCTCACTTCAGAATTTAATATTCAAGATGAACTGAAAGGTTTGATTTAAAGAAAGAAAAAGGTAAATCTGCTTAGTATCCTAGAGCACTGACAGAGTCTGCGTGCAGACCCAAAAGCGATGGGGATGAGCTATTTGAGAGAGAAACTGATGCTGAAAGGCGTGTCCTCCCACAGCCCTAGACTGGGACCCACGTTTCCTTTGCATTACTGGTAAGAGCTCAAACACCTACCGATCTGAGCCAACCGGGAGCCCTTCCTGCACTTTATACGACCTCAGAGAGCGAGGTTCAAAAGCAGAAGAAAAAGAAGGGACCTTTTCCTTGCCACTGAAAGCACTGACTGAAACAAGCAGGCTGCGCAGGAAGGTAACGGAGAGGTAAGGCAGGTTTCAACTCCTGCATCGTGTTAACTCTCCGTCCATCTCTACTGCTCAGTGTATGTCTGCACACTGAGACTGCTGCCGTGCACCCTGACTCCAGCGGGACAGCCCCTACCAGGAAGGAACGAATGAGGCACGGACCATTCAGCCTGTATCTATATAAAATAAAGAGCTGGCATCGTAGACCAAGGTATTTTATTTCGTTTTTGAAGAAAAGCATCACAACCTCTCCCCCAGGGTCTGCACTCCGCTCTCATTGATACCACTGTCCCTCCAGCGTCAGGAAGTGGAACTGCTGTGGTGTAAACTGGACAGGACCAAGGCAGGATGGGGCCCCAAAGCAGCTATTCGGCAAGATCACAACTCTTCACGAGGACTAAATACCAAGATAAATCTAGATACTAGTTTTTAATGATTTATTTCAGGTTTATTTTTCTCTGCAGTCAAAGAGTCCACTCTGCATGGAATGTTGTACAACTAACCTTAAGGCTTTTATCTGCCAATAGTTACAACCCCCTCCCTCCTCCCCAGCCTTTACTGCTGAGCTCACTTGCGTGTATTCGCTTTGGCCTTGTAAATAACTCGCTTGCTAATGCAGCTGATTTAATAACGTTGCCGTGCTGAAACCTGTTAGTATAACTCGATGCGTCATACCTGTCAGATTCTAGTTCTCTTCTTCATTATGATGTAATCTCATTACATCTCAATTACTCATATAAAGGACGATCTAGCTGGAAAATCTTAATACTATTAGCGACATGAAAAACTCACAGTAAATAACATGAAATAAATGTGTCACCTTCAAGCAACTGAGTGTCAGCGGGGAGATTCAAATAAACAAGGATTTAAATGAAGCAAATATATCTCCAAGGGGCTGCTAATTAAATAAAAGTCAACTGATGGGAAGGAAGAGAAAAGCAGCAGGGAAATCTGAAGCCAAAAGATTAAACCGGTACCAGTAAACCATACTGAAAAAAGGTGTCTTTTGCTGCAAACGATTCTGTGTGTCACAGTCCAGACCACGACCGGTCATTGGCTGTCCGTCTGCTAATAAAGTTTTTGTAGTTTTGGTAGGTTTGGGAGCGGTAACTAACCCGTGGAGATTCCTGGTCTGATGGCAAACCATTTTGGGAAACCTGTTCTCCTTTTGTCCCGTCCCTGTCGGGAGAGAGGAAAAAGAAAAGAAATTGCATTAAGCTCTTGCAAGTCGCCCACCTTTTCCACCAAAATGAGATCTTCCTACTGCCTACTGCACACCTTGGAAATTCAAGCAAGTTCTTAAAAGGCTTATGCCCGGCTGAATAAATCCCATGGTAAGCGAGATCAAAGCAGACTTTCCTGACAGTTACCTTACAAACAAGCCTACTCCCGTCACGTAAGGCATTTTATAAATGCTAATGTTCCATGGACGTGGCTTGAAACCTGTCTGTAAATGATGCTCAGCGAAGAAGACAGACAAGACTGTTCAGAAATTTGAATTCCTAACCCAGGGAGTGTAAAACCAGCACGGTTACATTAGGGCCAGGTACACCTCAGGCCTTTGAGGAAAACTTTGAACGTTCAACTTCGCAGTGAATTCAGGGGTCTGGGAAAGGTCCTGTCCCCACAAACTACCAAGTCTTCTAAAAAGGGTCACATTACAAAACCGCACAGCCTCCGCCCTTGCTCTTTATAACACATCTTCAGCCTGAGACTTCTGTCTGTACGTGGCTCGGCCTCCTGCATCCTGCACTTACCACTGCTGGGAGTCCCCATCCTCCGCCACCTTCGGGCTAGGCTCGGGAGTCGGCGGCTGTCTCTTCCTCTCCTCTTCCTCCTGTTGTCGACGTACTTCCAGCAGTTCCAACTGAGAAATGAAACATTTTTGTGCATTTAAAAGCGCTGTCCATTTTTTCAGGGGCATTTCTAGGAACCAGAACTAAAAATAACTGCACGTTTTTCTGAAAAATTACTGAAATTAAAGTTCATTGGGATAAAATTTGAAGGCATCAGTCTTTAAAAGTATTAATCACACAAAGTTTGGGGCACTGAATTGGTCAGTAGAGGCAGATAGTACCAAGTGGAGTGCCTGGGCAGCACCTCACCACTGTCCCTGTTTCTGTTCTAATTCATTCTACTAGAACAAAGCCCAAAGAAGAAAGCTGTTCAAAAGATTAAAATACTGAAAAGTGCCACCCTCTTGTCTGCTTGCCATACACAGAAATAAAGCCTTCTGTATCCACCCCCTGAAATCAACCACCTCAATAAAATCAGCCTGATTTCTGAAGATGCTGAGAACCTCCAGCTCATTTTGTCTGCAGCTGTGGCCCTCAGAGGGTGTCAAAAATCAGGCCACTTCCATTTCAGTGTCTAAACTAAAATTATCCTCCACTGATGGCAACATGCTCTCCAAGCATTAATTACTGACACTGCAGCTGTGCTCAAAATGCTTTTTTTGGCTTACTACGCCTTTCTAGCAGACAATACAGCCTTGTTCTGGAGCAGTCACAACACAACAAATATTTCTGTTCAACCCCCCCGCCCCACCACTGTTGTCTTTAAACAAAAATCATTTCAAGTGTTTGGATCTGGGTCTTCTTCCCAGAACGCCCCTTCCCTTCGAGCAGTACAACCTGTACAGCAGAGGGCTGGAGCAAACTGCTCAGCTCTTGAATTTGCTTCTGGGCCACCCTCACTCCTGGGCCTGGCCAGCTCTTGCTGACTGCTCAGGTCATTTATCACTTAAGCCTTTTCCTTGCAGGTTGCTGAGTCCAAATTAACCAGAGAGGGTTTTGATATTGTTGGGAACACGAAACTTGGGGGCCTGGGTGACTGGCTGAGGTTAATCAACAAACAGATCAACAAATGGAGACTAGATTGGTGATGCTGGAAGTTAGTCCCAATAATCAGCTGGTGTTGAAATGACGGGGAATGGCCGAGAGGTTAATCTCGCCTGCCACACTCACCGTGGTCAGTCTTTCCAGTGCTGCAAATCTCTCATCCCAAGTAGCTGCAGATTTTTCAAATGCTTCATGCCGCTTGATTAACTTTTCCACTTCATCAACACTTTGACCTATTTCACGACTGGATAGGTAGGGCTCCTGTCCCAGCAGCCAGGCCTCGGCCACACTGGCGTCTCTTGAAAACTGGTGCACCTCCAAAACTAAGCAAAGAACGTACCGATACCAGCCCCGTTAGTGTCAAGAAGAGCATCGTGAAGCCATCGCGCACCTTCAGAATTCACTTAAAACATAGCTCAGGGAAAAAAGTAAATGCATTTGGCTAAGCGTTTTCCTTAACTAAGCTCACCAAAACCAATCATTTAAAAGACAGAAGCTGTTAATAAAAGCAGGAAGGAGCTGCAGGGTTTTTTAACCGTTCAGAAAGAGTCAGTGAAGAGAGCTGGATACAGCCCCGCCCAAAAGAAATCCCAGGATGTCCTTACTCAGTCTCAGCCACTCCCATCGGTCTTCCCATTTGTCAATCATTTCTTTTCTCTTTTCTGTCAGCTGCAGCAGCTTCTCCTTGATCTGGATTGAAGAGGAGAAGGCAGGATGGTTACAGAGCAGGCTCACCCCACCACACCGTGCACGCCAGCACCACCACCACTGACAAAACACATGCTGCTAGACTGTCGGCAAGGGACTTAGACAGGAATACGACAGCTGTTTTTCTCTTCCAACTACAAACACGACGTTTGCATTAAAATATCACATTTGCCTAAGTATTCTGTACCTATGAAATAAAACTACAGCACTGAGAGTATTTGATAAAGAGACAAACAAATCTGAATGGTACAATCGCACGTTACAATTAGCCATCCTCCCTCCACCAAAGGAAGGAGGAAGAAACACGGGCTAAGCCTCTATCCCCTGGCTTAGACAAACCATAAAACAAATCAAGGACTTGAGCAGTTGGATAGATTTTTCTCTTAATATTCCCTGAATTTACTCCCTGTGAGACAAACTTCATCCTGCCCAGTTCTCATGCACAAAATTCAGCCTGTCAAAGAAGTCACCTCTCCAAACACAGCCATCTCAGAGCTGTCTCTCTGCAGAACTCAATGCAACAGCTTCTTTGCGTTTCCAGGACTGAAAAATGACACTTTAAAGCTAGGTGCCACTTCTGGTACCTAACATGAGCTCACAGAGTTAACTTACACACTCATTTCACAATCGCAAGTAAGTGTAACAGTCCCTGAGTTAATAATGCATGTCATTAAAAACGTGCAATTTATTCATCTGTGGATTATGCAACGTGAGCTTCTCCAGCTGAAACAACACCTACAGGACACAGGGGGGGAGCACTGTACCTCCTCTGATGCATAGTGTTTTCTTGCCAGGAGGGACTTGCCGAGCTCAATGCAGGTAGTAAAGCTGTCATTGCGGGCATCGATTTCGGCTTTGATGCCCTGGTGATTGTTCATTAGTAGTTCAACAGACGAAACATCCCTGAAATGATCAATCCACGGTTGAGAAACGCGTATTTCAGATTTAACAGCTGGCACCTTGTCAAACAAGTATGTTTGGAAGAACTATGTGACAAAAAAGTAATTCCTAGGTTGTCTTTGTTGTTGCAGAAGCCAGACTGCTAGCAGCCTTTCCTTAGGAACGGCACCATTCTGGCCCAGATCAGAAATCAAATAAACAAACACGGGGGATTTCATCTCTTTGAACACACACTGCAATTACATCGGTCCCCCCCAGGCTCTGCTGGGCAGCACTACACCAGAGCAAGCTGCTACTCCACCAGCAGATTTCGACAGCCTCTCCCTCAGCTTCTGGCTCAGTGACACCGAGTGTTTCCCTCAACTGACCTGTAGCCTTAACTTCTGACGGAGAAGAGACGCTTCACGTTACCTTGGCTTTTCTTGGGCTTCTATCTGTCGGATGACGTCTTCCATCCAAAGCATGAGATCACGAACCATGCTGAAGAAACGGAATTTGTCTCCCGTATCCACCAGCCTCACCCTGCGGCCCTCGCAGGCATCCAGCAGCGCCTTCCACGCCTCTAGAACCTCGTTTTCCCTCTTCTGGATGTCATCGGCTTTGTCTCCAGCATAGGCAGCCTGAAGGCGCGCAGCATCCTCCTGCAGCTGTCTCACCTGGTGCGATTTTAGAGAAGAGAAACGCATCAGCATTCAAGCAAGTCTGAGTCACAACCGTGGGGACGTTTGAGCTGCTAACTCATCGTTTGAACGGCCTTCCAAACTCACTGCAAATATATTTGGTCTGTCGACACTAAAAAGGTTTGTTCTGCTATTAATTCAGTATATCCCTCTGAGAATTTCTGAGAGCCGTTGGGTCAAGTGGCGTCCAAAATAACAAAGATTTGCCGCTGCCTAAACCTCCAGTACAACTGGGTGCCGATCCCAAGTGACTGGTAAATACTAAGGCGAACGGGGACTACTTTCATCACCAAATTCTCAATGCCACTCAGGAACTCCTGGATCAAAGCCACTGCTCTGACAGAGTATGAAGTTGTATTTTAATGACAGAGAGGTTTTAAAAAAAATATAGATAATGTTTCTTCAAACAGAAGAAAATTTGGAAATTCAAAGATCTTTCTACCATTAGCAATACTTTTTTCCTGTCTTGGGACATCAAATGCTATTTCTTGACTGTTTCACATATTTTTGAGCCAGGAAACATTCTATTAGTTCTTGTTTATTTATTTATTTATTTATTTAAAAAATTTGGAACGCCAAATTAAACCGTGCTCTAGCTACAGGCACAGAGGCCAGGGTGCTGTCGCAACGATCCACCTTGGAGCTCTAGCTCCGTCACCAAAACCTTTCCCCAGCGCTTTCAGCACAGCTCTGTGCTACAGTTACATAGTCCTTCATTTAGGCCTGGCCTATGATTACCTTTTGGAGAGACCGGGATTGATGTCTTAGGAATGTCTCCCATTTTATATCTAAAATCTACAGCTTCTGCAAGTAAAACGCTTGGAAAATTCAATGGTTAGAATCACAGAATCACTAAGGCTGGAAAAGACCTCGGAGATCATCGAGTCCAGCCTACGACCTAGCACCACCACATTGCTAGATGCCCTTTACTCCAGCGCCAACAACTCCATCAGTTGCAACACAGTCAGCAGCTGGGAGGCAGCTCGGCCCAAAAGCTCTTTTCTGACCTGCTGGGGTAAATGCACTCGGCCCGCTGAGGTAAATACACTCAGTCCACATTGCCCCATTCCTTAAGCAACTCGTTCTCTTCCAAACCTCTCTTTTTCGGCAGCTGAACATCGCTTTTGGTTCAGAATCCCCTGTGTGCTGTATGAATGGTTGCTGCCTTTATTTGACGTACCTTGGCTTCAAAAGATTCGGAATTAGATCAAGTCTGGCTGCTTTTAAAACTCTTGGCCTGGGCTATGTACTTGAAATCTCTTCTGATTGCTGCTTGGAAGCATCACGAAAAGCAGGGGTTTAAGCCAGAATGCCCAGATTCAGAACTAAGTCACAAAGCCTCTGCGTGGGGCTGCAGACATCCTTTACCTCTCAGAAAGGAAAAATAACAAGTCCCCAGCAGAAAAGAAGGGGTTTGGAGTTTTTTGGTGTTTGTTAAACACCTCCTGCCAAAAAACCCCAAACTTTATGTTTGTCCCCGTCCTCCAAGAGTATCCTTTGGAATATTGATTCTTTCATGGGACAGGATAGCTGTGTCTTGCATCAGCCGAGGTGAACGTGGCATAAGGAGCAGGCAACTCTCGGGTGGCTTCCAGCACAATTAATGTAACACCCAAGAACCACGTTAAGGGCGGCAGAAAAATCTGAAACCTGTATTTCATATTACTGCTGATACATTAAACATTCTTCACAGATTTAGCATCTGTTCAACGTCCCTCAGAAACTGACTGAAGAGATGGTATGCTAAGCCAAATGAATACTTTTTTCCTGTCAGGCATAGAGTGTCCTGCTGGTGCTGCTGCTTCAGGCAATCAGGAGGACATATTCTGAGGAGCCCAAGTGAGTTACCCTCATGCCTCTCCACACACTCTCAGCTCCTACACACACAGCAGGCTGAGACTGCTCTGCTTCAAAGCAATACAGAAGTTCTCTGCCTTTATGATTTCTTCTTCAACCAAGGAGAGGAAACGAAATAACATTGATCAAGTCCCTACGTACTCAGAACTATCTGTGTACATATGGGTTCCTATTTTAGATAAACCAATTCACCCAATGTAATGACAGAGAAGCAGAAGGACAGGAAAGAAAATGAAGCAGGTGAAGTTACTGCCACAGAACTACACTTGGTGGGCAGCTGGCAGCGCTCTGCCTCCCAGCCACGGAAGGGCCAAGAGCAGGAGCAGAGCTCTGCAGTAGGTTCCTCCACCCGCACACGGCGCCATTCACCTGCCACCCACCTGGGTGCCGAGAGCCTGGATATCATGCTCAAACGTTGTGTGCATTCTCTGTAGTGTTTCCACCGTGTTTTGGTCTCTGCCAAGCTCTTCGGGCAGTTTCTTATGTTTGTCTTGAATACGTCCTAAGATCTCCTTGGCATCGTGGTAAAATTTGTGCAGTTCGTAAGAGGCTGCTAGAATTTGTGTTCTCGTGTCAATGAGCTCCAGGAGGTCAGCCCAGGCCTCGTTGAGTCCATCCTTCCACTCTGCAATTGTCGCAGCATCTGAATGTCCAGAGTTGATGAGTTCATCTGCCATGTGGTTAACAGTGTCTACACGCTCCTGTCCAATGTTCCCAGTGTCTCGGGCAAATTCTCGGAATCGCTCCTGCAGCATCTGAAACGCAGAGAAACAGGCTCATGCTGCGCTGTACTTAAAGACGGACCTCAGCAAACCAAGCCAGCCAGCCACCCATTCATATCAGACATCTACTGTGTGCAGCATCCACAAAAGGAAGGTCAACCTGCAGCCACGTCCAAAGGACTCACCGTTACATGTTCGTAATCCTGTCCCAGCTCGTGGGATCCTGCCACCACTTCCCGTTCAGCAATCCACTGCTCCAGGTCATCCACCTCACGGTTAAGCTGGAACAGCCTGTGCCTCTCATCCAGCTTGCCCCGTCTCTCTTCAGCGAGATCCTTCAGGCCTGCATACAGCTTATCCACTTTGGACTGGCGCATGCTGATACGCTCGCTGGAAAGAACAGAGAGCACTGAGGCCTCATCACTTTTTACAAATACGAATGTCTCCTGCCCACACAGATTTAACTCGGACACATCAGACCCATCCTCTGCTGGCACAGTCGACTGCACTAGCTGGAAAACTTCTCCATCCTGTACGTATAATCTCCCTGGCTTTAGAGAGCGAAGCTGGGAACCAAGCTCTCCATTTGTCTTACCACAGATCACACCAGAGTCTTCTCCCAAAACTGCAGGCGGGATCTGAGCTGCTGAGGCAAGTAGCATTTCAGTTCAGTTCTGCTTCAGGTTTCTTACTCCCTAAAGCTCAGCATTTCCAAAAGTCATTAACGTTTCTACTTGCCGGATCTTTTGCCTGTTCTTTTGTCTGACATGTATCGCCCTGTGAAACTGCCTTCCCTCTGACGGGTAAAGCAGAGTAACATTATCTCAGTACTCAATCAGCTCAGCCATCAGAAATTCTCATGGCCACCAGAGAGTGCTTTTGAGTTAAATAACAATCTTCCACCAGAGGCAGAGTGTGTCCTTCCTAGGACAGTCCAATCGCCCCATCTGTGAAGGCAGAGCAGTTAAATGCATCAGCCTCACAGCCAAACCAGCCCTGCAGGCAAAGCCAGCAGGGAATTCTGTTTCCTTAGCTGCAGCTCTCACAGGAAGACAGTTCTTAAGTTTCCTGAGTTCTCCCACAGGGAAAGCCGTTTATGAAAGTTGAGATGAATTCACCAAAACCAAGATGTTAACAGTGTTTCCAGTCCCTGATTCTACTGGAATCTCAAAGAGAGGAGGCAGACCTTGGGGAGGACTGCACTAAGACAGAAGGATAAACGACTGTGGCCCTCTGGGCTGGAGATAAAAGTTGGTTCAAAGAGTGAACATGGACTCTTGTCTTTGAGGACTGCTGTACCACCTCCATAGGGCTCAGCAGGGCTGGCAGACCTGACACCACTGGTCTGTGTAAAGGTGTTTCCTGAAGGTGTCCAGTACCACCCAGAAAGCAGCAGCTGCACATACTGACCCTGCTCAGGACCCTGTCTCTGGCCACATCAGGGTGGTCCAACATGCATCTTGGATTGAGGGAGGCTCAACTCTTCCTCTGTACACTCTTCTAAGCTACTTCCTCTTTGCTGTAGCCTTTGTGAGTCAGAGTGACCAAAAAAAGTGATCAAACTACTAAAAGACTGCACAATTCAATTAAAAATGGCAGTTAATACCTTTCTGGGTGATTATCTGCCACCAAGGTTCTGCTGGTCTTTGAAAGCTGATGCACAGTTTCAGCATAGTCTTCTACAGCTTGTTCCAAAATCTGGTGCTTCTTCAGCATGGACACGGCGCTCTGTTCATCCTGCAACGGAGAGAGAACGTGACAGTCGAGCCTCTCACTCCAGAGAAAGACGCCACACAGCAAGTTCAACTTGGTGCACGACCAAGAAGCGGCAGCCAAAAAGATTCATAAAGAGCTGCTCTCAAGTCCAGCTTGAAGACAATTTGTTCTGACAATGGTATATTAATAGTTGAGTTCACAGCAAATGGTACCCACAGAAAGCAAAATAACAAGTGAAAGAGTGAATGCAACAACCCCTCTGGGATGCAGAACAAAATTACATCAGCTGTGCACTGAGCATGTTGAATCTCCTCTTCTGTGAAGCTCTTTGTGTGTTTACACAACACTGGTGATTGTGCAGGGCACAGAAAAATGGAACAGTTTTAGGCACGTTACTTGTCAGGCTTTTCAACGACAGCCTGGGTCAAAGAAAAGAAACCCTACGGAGCCCGTGCCAAAGGGTTCTCCATCAAAGTGCCTGGAGAAATTCCCCCTGAGACTCACAGAATGGGCTATCCTGCTACAGAGCTGAGTTTTCTTCCACGAGGGCAGCGAACACAGTGCATTTCTGTAGATAACAAATATGATACAGCACCCTAACACCTGCTTCAACACCAGAACTTCACCTGCTCTTGGTATGATCTGATGCTACCCCGTTTTCATGTAAGTGGGAGTAAAAATCGATGACTAGCGCTATCAGTTGAGTCACTCTCAGGCCTGTTTCACAGACGGATGCATCGTGCCGTTCCCAGTGATACAAAACTAATAGAACACTTGACCTAACTGGACTGTGCTGGTAACTCCGACCTTACAGCAAGGGAAGGTACAGAGAGATGCCACCCACAGTCCGAGGATGCTTCCCTGACACAGCACAGCGAGGCCTATCCTCCACGCAACCAGAGATGTCATGGCAGATAGAAGAGACGATCGCTTGAGGTTTCACAAGGGAATAAAATTTGTTTATGGTACCACTACATTAGCGACATATTAAATTATGTCACCTGCCTCCCCCAGCTAAGTCATTAAAACCAAACTCATGTCGCTGTGGAGCTGCTCACCTTGGCTTTCTCTTCTGACATCATGTAGAGCTCCTGCTCGCTCATCCAGGCCTCGGCCTCGGCAGCATCGAAGTAATACTGCTGTGCTCTGTGAGACTCCTCTAGGCGCTTGTGGCGTTTCTCTGTCTCCTCGATGAGGAGGTTCCACAGCTGCTGCAAGTCTGCCAGCCTCTGCTGAATGGCTTCGGCATTAGGGCTACTCTCTGTGATAATGTTTTGACTCCTCTCAAAAATGTCATCGATACGAGGCTGGTGTCCCTGGATTTCTTTCTGAAGAGTCTACAGGGGAGAAAAACAGGCTGATGAGACATTGCACACCCTCCCCAAAAAAAAGCAATGCCACTCAGAGGTCTTCACTTGAGAGAGGCAGTAAAACGCAGGCCATCAGTTCATGTGGACAAACCAGGGCTGTGTCCACCCTGCACCCCCAGAGCGCATCACCACTGGAGCACCAATCATTTTACTCCAAGCCTCTACACCCTGAATTAGTCGGCACTAAGGAAAAGCGACAGGTATGGAACTCTAACAGCACCGACTTACCTGATTTTTCTTTATTAGTAGCTGCACGGTCTGGAGGTTGTGTCCATGATCTGTAGATGTAGCTATGGGCATCCTCTCTCCGACCCACAACTGGAAGTAAGAGAAGAAGAGCAGATATGGTTTCGAGCCACCCCAGACACAGTTAGGGCAGTAGAGAGAGGTTGGTGTGCACAAGCTGCAAAATTCAGCATTACCCATACGTGCTGAGAGACATGATCAAAGGTTTCTTCCTGTGACAGCTCTGCAATAGCTGTGACATTTTCCTGTGTTCCAGGGAACAGGATTTCTTTTATACTCACAATTTCATCTTCCACATCCCGGTTGAACTGGTGGATCTCTTTCGAGGCCAGCAGGTTTGCCTTTCTTTCATTCAAAGGTTCCAACAACTCCAAAAACTTCTTTTCTACAGTAAGGCGCTTGCCATCTACTTCATCTGTACTCTTCCCTTCTTGACTTAAAGCCCGTGCCTGGCTTTGCAGCTCCTCTATCTCTTTCTTACGGACATCCATTTGATTTTCCAGCATCTAAAAAGAAACATGGCAACAAGGTCCTGAAAACTGGGGTAAAGACACAGACTCGCGACTGCGGCCACCCAGTGATCCCCCTCTGTTGTGCCTGCTGCTGCAGATGTCAAATCTGGCCAACGACATGGCTGAACCTCTCCTATCGGTCGTTCACAAGCTACCCTGGACAACTCTGGAGCACAGCTAATTGCACACAAGAGCTTCATTGCTCCCTGCTGTCCTTGCTGCCTTTACAGCAGGGAATGAGAGACCCGCAGCTTTGGACAAGTTTGAATCACAGGCAGGTAGCCGTGAGAGGGACTGACTGGTAGTGAGGAAGGACTGTAGCAGCACACAGAACAGAGATATCACTGTAGGGAAGGAAGGCAGCATAAGGGAGAGATTGTATCAAGAAATTTCCAGCTCATCTGTTTCTGGGTGTACTTCTGGTTCTTCTCAAAGATACACAAAACAACAGGAAGAAAGAAAAGCAAATGAATTCTTTTCTAAGCTGAAAGGAATCCCCCGCTTGTTCCTTGGAGAGAAGACACTGCTGTCTGCCCACTCTGCAATTTACCTGCTGCTTCTTCAACAGGATGTTGACACTGGTGAGATCTTTTCCATAGTCATCCGACTGAATTTGACTCTCCAAACCATTCAGCCACTTATCCAGATCAGCACAGCTCTGGGTGAAAAGTTCCGCCTTGTTTGCGTCGAAGAGACGCTGAGCCTTGGTCTGGGTGGTGGATTCAAGCTCTTCCCACATTTGATGGAGACCCGTCAGCTTTTCTTTCACTACGGCTTCAGTCTCCGGTTTCTCTGCAATGAGCTGCATTCCCTCCTGCAAAGCAAAGAGCAACAAAATGGTACCTCCTCAGGAGCACTCACAGACCGTTAGTTCAATTATTCTGATTAGCGAGCACTCAGGATCCCTCATCTGCTGGCAGCATCAACCACTCATTTTCTATCTCCAATTACCCTGTGACTCCTTCCAGAACATCAGCTCCCAGGTCCCTCTGCCGTCAGAAAGAGGGTTTCTTGGCAGTGGGAAGGTCAAGCAACACTACATGTTCTTTTGTGGGAGCTACTGGGGCCGCTGCTCAGACACAAGTGGAGCCAACTGCCCCATGTGCCAGTGTGACAGCAGAGGGGGGAGCTGCAGCTGAACAAGCTGCTTTCCAGCTTCTGTGGGCCACGGCACCGGGAGAGTGAGCTTACAGTACCAAAACTGAGCTGGGAGAGGGCTCTGTCGATGGGTTACAGCAATTACAATGAGCCCAAGCTAATATCAGAGAGGGACGATCTCTTTGGGAAGCAGGAGCCCTGTACCTAGCACCAGGAGACCACTTGGACTTACGGCATCTTTTGCCTGTATTAGTTTTGGAAGTATTTCCTTTATTCTCA
This sequence comes from Todus mexicanus, assembly GCA_013389965.1. Taxonomy (NCBI): domain Eukaryota; kingdom Metazoa; phylum Chordata; class Aves; order Coraciiformes; family Todidae; genus Todus; species Todus mexicanus. The sequence continues at coordinate 21,035 of WEIS01085211.1, forward strand.
CTATACTTTATCTCTGCACCTGGTTGGTGCTGATGATGGACAGAACCTTTTCAGGTGTGAACGTTACTCACAACCCAGCACATTTAATATCAGTGACAACTGGTAGCATTAATACAGGGACTGTCAGCTGCGCCTTGATGCACAACTCCAGTACTTCGCTGTAATCCGTTTTTTCAGAGGCAAAGGGTGAGGATGTATTAGTAGTTCTAAAAAAGTACTTTCAGTACCAAGAGCAGCCTTCTAATTACATCATTAAAGGCTATTGCTATTTGCAGATCACAGAAAAGCCTCTAATGGGATACAGAGTGCCAAAGTGGGAGAGGAAATGAGCAATTAAGCTAACTTACACGGAACAGAAACCCACTGTCAGAGCGAAGGACGAGACCTCCTTAGTGCTCCAGAGCTGCACAGGCGAAATGGAAGGGGGGGAAGTACAGCTCATCACAGCGTATTGAAGCCTTCAAAGTAACTTGATACAGAGCTGTGAATCTTAATTAATCACCAAACTGGCAGTACTTTACCCCATGCACTGATTTCGCATGGGGAAAGGCAGCCTGATTGTAGCCCTGAACAAATGAATGAATGCAAACCAGCATGGCAGCAGGGGAGTTGAAACGCTGTTATTTGCCTACATTCAGCTATTTCCCAGGAAGTGCTTCTGCTTTATTAGTTCAAATCACATTACCCCTTTTACCCTTTGGGTATGAAAACTAGGTTATGCTTCCTCCTATCAGATAAGAAAGGCCAGACAAAACTTCATTAGCCAACGACTACTCTGTGAGAACATCTTGGATAAAACCCACTTCACATCAACTAAATGGGTCAGATGGAGACACGATGCGATGGATACTTTGCTCTACAGCAGCGACAGCTCCTTTAGCCTTAGCTGGAGAGATGATTCAAGAGCCAGTTCTGCAGAGGGACAGATCCTATCTCAGCATATAACCATCTTGGACAAAGATAAGGGCATTTTTCGGACACTCTTCAGTTACCTTTTCAATCTTGTCCAGCCATTCTTTGTTGGATGCAAGTTCTGCCATAAATGCCTGATGCTTCAGCCACTTGCTGTGCAGGTTCCTTGCCTCGTCATAGGACATATCCTGGGCTGTAAGCATCTTCTCATTGATCCAGAGAGAGAGCTGGAAAGGAAAACACACATTTGTACTGTGAAATAGTGCAGAGTATCAAAATGCCTCCAGATCAAGGATCAAGAGATGCCTCTACAGAAGAGCTGCGTGAGATTCAGAGACTGCTTTCACTCGGGGTTCAGCCAACGATCCACCTCTTTAACAGCTACATTTAAACATCCGTCTCCAATATATAAATAACCCATGACTCAAGCAGAAAGGAATCAGCTCCACGATGAGCAAAATCAAGCACACAGGACGTGCCCAGTTCAACAGCAAGGGAAGTGGGACATGTGTCCTACTGATTGATCACAGAGCATTTTCGTACGGCTCTTCCCTTGCAACATTACTCAATGTGCTCCTCAGGACCAGGACTTGAACGGCACCACCGCATCCCTGGGGAGCCTCACTGACTTCCTGAGGACCCTGCAAAAGCTCACACTGACCAAGCGGCTGGCAAAGGCACTCTCCAGAACTAAACAGAGCCCCAACGTACCTCCTTCAGGGAAACCCCGAATGAGAAATTCTGTATTTCTACTGGTACCAAAAGTTTCACAAATAGAGACGGGTTTGTACTATTAATCCACACCACATTTGTACCTTTTCCCCATAGTCTTTTCTCTATATAGGTTTAAATAAATAAATATGTTTATTTGTTCAATCTCCAGTAGGGTCTTGGCACTCAAGACTTCCCTTTTCCCATTATATCAAATCTAATAATTATTTCATTATTATTTTCTGCAAATACAAAGGCACTGAGAGCAATTCCCACTTCAACACTAGAGGAAAATCAATATTTTAAAAGATAGCTTATTTGCCAAGGGCAAATAGAATGTGAAAATGATCAGAGCAGTCAAGATCTATCTTCCTCCTAGGGTGAGCCTGACTGCTTTATCTATCCCTTAGGTGTGGGTAAAAAAATACATCCACAGCAATGTTGACAGAATTTTTAAGAGATTCATTTTCTGCATATTTAGAGTCGCCTACCCAAGCAGAAAATGTCAAAATAAATGTAAGCTTTGTTTCTGGAACGCCACTTCGGCAAGGCACGCCGTCCTGCCGCGGACGCGCCCCGACAAGAAGAGTGACGGAGCCCGGGTGAGACTCAGCAGCTCTCTGCCATGTACTTGGGATGTGGGGCACCAAATTCATTCAGTGTTCACAAGGCTTTTCTAAATTGTCCCTCGAAGGCAGCGTTGAGCTCCACAGAAAGGGAACGCTTACCAGAGCAACCAAAGAAACTCCCCATCTGATCTAGCTATCCAGTCTAAAGAGAAAAGCGCTGACGTTACTGAAGATCTCTGCAGGTAGTGAAGTTTACAGCGGTAACAGGCTGCAGTCCTAGTTAACCATCGAAGACCACATTAAGGATTACCATATACCCCAAACTAGTGGTTTGACTCCCGCCTTCCTGGGTAGAAGGTAGCTGCTGTACTCTGCAACGTGCACTGCCTGGCTTTCACTGTTTGCTTTTCCTCAGCCACAGCACTGAGTCTTCTGAGGATTCCAAAGCGCTTCCCGAGGAAAGGGAGCAGTGTTTGTGTTCACAGAGGGGGTGAGCCAAGACATCTGGGACACACCCTCATTTCTGACTGTCACCATGCTGTTACACTCCTTCTGGTAACACAGAAGTGCAAATAAACCATTTAAGGGGTGACCATTAAAATCTGCTTTTCTGCAACCGCTATCGTCACTGGAAGAGAGTACCTTCAGGGCATAAGGGGATTTCAAAATACAAGAATTCCCTAAAACAGTGCCTCGTGCTGATGTTTATTTCCCCAGAACACCAGAAGTCAGTTGCGAAGGCCAGCAGAGCGAGCTATGAGGCTTCCGCCCACCCTCTGAACCTATATCTCAAAGTTTTGCTTCTGCTCCCAGCCCCGAGCGCACCCTAACGCTCCACAACGAAACTCGGCACGGACTGAAAAGCAGAGACAAACCCCTTGTAAACCTGGCAGCGCAACAGGGGAAGGGGAAAGGGCACCGACTGCTGCCGCACTTCCCAGACACTGCAAACACCTGAGTTGACACAGCCTATCTTGGGGCGTAAGGTTCACAGCCGTCTGCGCTGCATGACAAAACCTGCTGGCATGGCCCGGGAACAGGTAGAAAACCTCTGACGTGTGGAGTCTCGCCAAATGCTTTCACTCTGGCTTCCCGAGAGAAATTAGCCCAGACGGTGCCGGGACTTCTAAGCACTTACAGGGCAGATCAGCTCTAATCTCTTCGAAGGTGAGCTGTGAAAGAGCAGGACGTCAAAGAAAACTAAATGGCAAAATTTATCACCTCTCCTCTCCTCAGGATTTTCTGCTGTCGCTCGTTGTTTCATTCACTAAGCAGATTTATTTAACACATTCATATTTATGAATGTGAGAAACGGACCAAAAAAGCAACGCCCCGGGATTAACCTGTGACAGTGTATCTGATGACTAACAACACGAAAATCTGCTCCGTGACCCGGGGGAAAGGTTTATCATCACTGAGCTGTGGTTACGAGCATTATCCTGCCACCTCCGTGAGCACCACTGACCCTGCTCACTCAGGGAGGCAGAGGCAGGAAGGAGCGAGGGGCAGGAGGCCACACTTACAATCGCATGGAGCGAGCGGTGAGGAAAGGGGCTGCCCTGGGGAAGGAGCACGCTGCAGAAAGCACGCTTCCTTTCCTCAAGCTGCAGACGGATGGGACGCTGTCCCTAAGGCGGAGGGCAGGAAGGCCGAAGGACCACTGCCAGGTGAAGCGGAGACTGGCTCCAATCTGTTTTCTAACAATCCTCGGCTTTAACGTCAGCGCTAATGCAAAAGCGAAGGGCAAGGTATTGCCTTGGCCTCCTTCCACCCCGCAGGACAGAGCTGCTCCAGCCCACAATCTCTCCAGCCCAACGGAGGTATCAGTAGGCGCTTTGTAATCACGCTAATGCAAATTCTAAGTCTCATTATGGCTGTCTTCTCAGAAAACAACCATTCAATTACCATCAAGGCTCATGTCCTCTCAAAAAGGATCGGAGACGTTTGGAACATTTGGGTATTGTAAGCTCTGTCTTGGAGCTGTACAGCCGAGACACCCCTTGCTTTCGTGGCTGGAGAGAAAGAATCGAGAGGACAGGCATTCAGGCAGCCAGACACTACAGCTTTTATGTTTTCCTTCTTCTTTCAATGGTATCGGAGAAAAAACAGATCCTAGGCAACACAACCATATTGACACAGAGGCTAGTAGAGCTCCAAGAGCCGAGGGGATTTTTGTACCAGAGATGTCACAGAGGAAGGAAGAAGCTGCTGCTAGTAACAGCAGAATTTTTGCTAATCTGTCATGTTTTCACTATCAAGGAAGGAGCCATTTAAGCCAGCTTCACGGTTAGCTTACGCAATGCAGGAAAATAGACTGCATCCAGGCAACCCAGCGGCAAACATCATTTGCCCAGTGTATGATTGTCATTGCGTTTGTTTCTTGTACGAAACCTCAGCTGTGGGCAATCCCATTCAGACACGCTGCAGTGACTTCCAGGCTTGTGGAGCTGGGGAAGACGTGCAGCTCAGGCATCCACTCCTGAATTTAAAAGCACACCTCTGTGACAGCCAGCTCTTCTTGCAGGCTTAAGATAGGATAGCTCGTTTTGGAGGCACACCACAGGGCAAGGCTCCTTAACAGCCGTCAGTACAGCATGAAATAACCTGAAAAGTACTTGATTAATTCCTTGCACTAGGAACAAGATTATTCCTAACTTTAAAATGTTGCCTTCAGAGTAAACAGTCCATGTAAGTCACGAGGAAATCTGGAAAGAATTTCTTTTTAAAAATCTGATAGTACTTAATTTCAAACAGAGGTAAACTATTAGATAAATAACACAGTAATAATGATCCAGTTTAATCCTGCTCCCCTCTTACTCCTAACCTCCTATTCTTCTGGCTAACATTTGGTAGAAATCACTTCAAATCTCCCACAATAGGCCACAGACTTATATATATATATATACACATATACACACACAGTTGTAGCCAGAATTCTTAATGAGTGCTAAACCCACCACATCCCACATGATTAATTGATAACACAGCAGAAAACCTTCGCTGCTTTTGGCAATTTTCCCTGTCTTTAGCTTAGATGACAAAAGGAAATTCAGTTCATGAGGAAAAAAAACCCAAACATTAATTTTTGCCAGGTTTTGGGCAGGGATTTTTTTTTAAATTGTTTGCTTCACACTAAATACTACTGGATGACTTGACTCGACACACAGAGTACCCCAGTCCTCACAAAATACCGGGTAAGATACTGGCATTTGCTCGGCTGCAGGTCGCAGCTTTTAGCGATGGAAGCGAAAGGACGTCATTTACCTCTTGACAATCCTGAAGAAACTTCTGAAGATCCCTGTTATCTTTCAGTCTCATCAGAAGTTCACTGGCTGCTTCGCGGTTCTTCCTATGCCTAGTCAGAAAAATAACAGCAGAGAAAAACACCTTGAAATAGGCATTTCATGCAAACCCATCATTTGTTGGTTTCTGCAGCCTCTCGGGGCTACTTCTACTGCCTGTCAAATGAAGGACGTTCCTGAAGCTTTGCTAAGCATGACTTATTTAATGTGCTTACTTAAGTTCAGCACCTGCTTGGTTTTGTGACCATTGAAACACACAGGGAACATTTTGAAGTCAGCAGGCTTTCACAAGTGTTACGGACAGAATTTAGCCCGCTAATTTCAAGACCACAGGGAAGTTCAGACCCTTTGCCAAAAAAAACGCCACGAAAACAATCTGCAAAAATTCCAACAATACGATCGCATCTCATGGAGCTCTTGCAAAGTGCGTCCTTGCTGGAATGCCCTTTGTAAGAGACCTTTGCTATGGCTCAGCACCACCTTCTCCTGAGCAAAGCTGGAGTGGTTTATGTAACCTCCCAAACACTGTATTTCCCAAACTGCACATGCCATGCACCTGAGTGCTGCTGCAAATAGAAGCTTTATGCACATTGCAACGAATACTTAGAGCATGTAAGAGTACACAGAGCAAAAGAACAGCTTTGTCTAGAAGCCCTATTTTTGATTCGTAACCGTTTGCCCCTTGAAGGATGAGTCATGCCAGCAGTCCCAAAGGTCTCAGTGAGTTCTTCCAATGGCCATGGTGCCTGAAGAGTTCATTCCCAAGGTACCTCTCAACATGTGTTTAACTAGTGCTTAACTTGGAGTAGCTACCCCTGCCCTTCAGTACTTTGGCTATTTATGAGGTGGTTTAGATGGAGGAGGCAGAGTAAAGAAGATAGTTTTTATTTACTGCTTTCACTGTACAGGGAATTAAAGTGAAATATTGTTGCCCTTTGTAATAACAGAAGATAAATAGGGATAGGAAATTATTTTAAAGGGTGGTAATTTATAAGATGATCTCAGCATGTACCGGCAATAGCTGAATAAATCCACGTTAGTGGAAATCTCCAGAGGTTCATGCTGTTCTAGCAGACTATAAATTACACACTGATGACAACAACCAGATTAAGATACCACTTTTCCTGGTCTACAGTAAGTTACCAGAGCAAGCTCTCTGGCACGAATTTAGCGACTTCAGAAATACAAGGAATACTGAGGGATATGTTTACACAAAAGCAAAAGGCCTGTAGGCGGAGGAATAGGAGAAAACCCGTTACAGGACCACAAATGACTTCTCTTTTGTCTCAACAGTTTCCTCTGAAGAACCAGGCAAGCAGCATTTATACAGCTTCAGGTCAAGAAAACTGAATTATAGGATCTGATAGCAAGCAAGACATCAAAGCAAGAGCCTGGAGTCCAAGCTCAGGTAACCTTGAAGTTTTGACCGGGGTTATCTGAGAGAGCACAAAGGAAGGGACACAAACTGTGCCTTAGGAAAAACCCTGTAAGGCAGCTGACATCACTGGGTTTGGTTCCACTCTTTCTCGCTGGTTTTTATATGCCTGGGCAAACACGCTGCATTACTCAGGTTGCTAAAATGAAGCAAGGAATTGCTTGGGTGGTTTTATCACGATGATTTCATAGATTTAAGGCTAGATTACATTATAGACTCGTGTATTCTGGAGAGGACACAAGCTGTGAAATTAAAAGGGGAATTTTCGTGACACTTATTTGAACAGAGTTAAGAGTAAGTAGAGAAGTTGTTATGTGAAAACTTGAGTTTAAAAAACTAACAAAAATATCTCCTGGAGAGTGCTGGAAATACCAGCTTCAAGAACTTTGAAGGGAAACCATGCAGGGATATCAAAAACAGATGATGACATAGCCTTTTTTTGTTGTTGTTCTCAGCATAACAAATAAGATCTTTGGCGCCTAGAGCTATTGAACTGTAAAAGGTTATTTGGCTGCCCAAGATGACATGGACTGGGACTGAAAGATGAGTATTCTCTGAAGAAGATTAGGGCTGAACAAGGCTTAAACTCGATACTTGAAGATGTGGTTGTAGCATTTTGAGGATGGGCATCGCTGAAAGAGGCAGGAATTTCTGTATTTTCATCACAGAGCCTATGTTATTTTTTATAGAAATAAGGAGCCTTAAGAAACCATTTAGTCTGTTCGCCTGCCTCAGACAGGCTATATCTAAACGTTATGGATTCCTTGTTCAAGAGTACTCCAGTCAGTTCAAACATGGGGACACCTTCTTTCTGTAGCAACATTATGAAGAATCTAAAATGGGAAAAAGAGATCTGTTCAGCACAAGGAAGTGTCTGACTCACACTGACCCAAGAGCAGAGCACCCAAATTTGCCACAGCGTTCCCATGCTGTGTCCCCAGAGGCCCCCAAGAACGCCAGCAATGCTGAAAACTGACTAAAGCACTTGCGGTTTAACTGCGAGCCTGTGGGTTTCAAAGCCTGTGCAGAAATAATAAAACCTACATGTAGCATGAATGCAACTGCCCGCTCTGAATACCGAGAGAGAGGCGAGGCAGTTCTAGCTTCCTCAGCTGTTCCAGCAAACAAGAGGCACTGTCCTTTCTGAATGGGCAAGAACAAAATTTGCTTCTGTTCTCTGCGGAGCACAAAGTTGCACAAATACAAAAGTTGATGAGAAATGGCCCCAGATCACAATCTGAGTCAGATCCGCCACTGCCCTTGAACTAGATCCCATTTGCGGAATGAGTGAGGCCGTGTGTAGGCACGCAGACTGGGGCAGCCCCCTTACCTTCCTCCAAGAGAAAAGCGAGGAGAAAACACTTCCCCTCCGCTGGCAGAAGCAGCAGCAGAAGTCACCAAAGCAGGGAGAGCTGCACTGGGGAGGGCAGCTTCTGTCCTAGCTGGAAAAGCTGGCTAGGGATAGCTCTATTGAAACCCATCTTCTCCCTCTCTCTCACATGCTTCCTCTGTGTCCTTATTCCTATTTATTCTTCCCTGAAAAGTGCACTAAAGGATTGTGCTGAAGTGTTTATCTCCTCTTGCACGGTTTCACTCTACTCTCCACTCCTGTCTTCTACATCTCTGTGGACGGTAACCAGTCTAGGGCAGGGGCTGTCTGCTGTGCTGATGGACAGTGGGCTCTCCTCTGGAATAGCTTGAAAGCACAACTCAAAAACACTATTAACAATACTGAAGACTACAAAGAGCTCCATATGGGAAGTACGGAGCCACTGCGCATATTTGCGCTTGTTTGTTTTGGTCCTTTGTTATACATCCAGGTGGAGCCTGGTTGGGACAGCAATTCTGTGTAAAACCAAAGAGGCTTCCTTTGCTACCACTCCCACTACACCCAGCCCTAAGGCTTTGTTCTTGGGGCTTATCAGCCCTACAGACTGGGAGAGCAATCACACGGATTTCCTGAATAGCAGCACACCGGATGGTTTTTGCAGCGCTCTGCATAAATAGCTTTGGAATTGAGGAAGCGCGCTGGGGAAAAAAAAAGTGGGCTTACAAAAATACAGTCTCTGGGACTTGCCTGCCATTCCGAGTAGGAACTCCAGCACACGTCCCCCAGGCAGGGCAGGGCAGGATGGCCCAGGAGGCCAGCTGGGATGCCACAGGACTATGGGGACAGACAGGAGTAGCTGCACTGGAGGGAAATGGTCACCAGAGCACCACAGCCAGGGCTGCAGGATCCTCTCTGCAGAGCACACTGAAGCTCTCTCCCTCTCTCTAGGTGTCTCAGAAAGGGTTGCAGGAGTCAGCTGAGCATTTGCTACTATATCCTTGGATGCTATCTTTTAATACCCCAGAAGCTGCAGAAAGAAGGCACCTGACCAGAAGGCCAGGATCAAGTCCTCCTGTTTCCTAAGTGGATGGTAAAACTTGCACCAGAGGACATTGAAAGTCAGAGAGGGTAAATAAGGAAAAATCATTTCCTAGTTTCACCTGGATTGCTTTCCTATAATCTCCTCTTGTCTTTGCAGATTCATTTTGGGATCTAAAGAGAGTCACGCTGGCTAGAAAGAGAATGAAAATGTGAGCTGCCCTTGGCGTTACGTTGCAGGAGGCCCTCAGCAAGCTCTGGGAACAGGAACATCCACCCCTCTTGAAGCCATGAGCCACAGCTGAAGGGGGTGCAAACACAGTGGGTCACGTTTGCCGAAACAGGAAAGGCACAACATTTGTTCAACTGCTTCAGCTCAGTTTCTCCTTGGAGATAAAGGTGTGTGGGTAACTCGGAGCTTCCCGCTGTGGGAGGATGCGAGTCTCACAGAAAGGCCTCTGGCAGCATTTGACAGAAAAGTTCTGTATGAGCTTACTGCTGTGTTCTGATACTGGGGATTGGAAAGTGCCTTGAAAGGCTCCACTATTATTTAAACCAAAAGCAGGAAGAACCGCGAATCACAGCATCAAAACTGAACATTTGCTTTTCAAATAAAAGAAACCCTTAACGTTCTACAGCAGCCATGCCACAGCTAAAGGCACAAAGCAACAGACTTGTTCTAGGATGAAAGACACATTTGTACCAATGCTTCCTAATCTGATTTCAGAAGGGCCAGACCAGTTGGAGAAGGCGATCAAAGCCTTGCGGGTGGGGTAGATACAAGGCCAATTCCGCTCTTGAAGAGCCACATTCCGCCCTCAGAGGAAGGACGGGAATACATTATTATAATTCAATTAGCTAGGAGACAGTAGAGGAAACGGAGACGTGTGGAACCAGGTAGAGCTAACTGCTGCAGCTCCCCCCAACATAAAGTCTGTTCATACTCCAAGAACTCTATAGCAACGCCCAAGTAGCCAAATCCTGGGTAGTGAGCTCATTACCTAGCAAGTCTCTAGAAAATGGGAGAGGTAATACCTAATTAAGATTAGCCCGGCACATTTTTGAGACATTACAGTTCCTATTTTTCCACAGGACAAAGAAAACAGACTGGAACAGGCATTTTCTAACATGTTACTTTGCCTTCGGATTCTGGCTGTCTCTCAGAGAACAGGATTAAAGTATGAACCGCTCCGTTCCACCATCATTCCGACCTTACCTGTCATCAATAGAGTCCACTTTCTCCTGGATTTTGTCAGAGTTAATGTTCCCGTCACTAACTAGCCTCCTGCCAGTCTCTACAACTGCATTGATCTTTTCCTCATTGGCATCCATCGTGGTCATGAAATCCTCCTGTTTTTTAATGGCAGCTTCTGCTCCTTCCAAAGTAGTGGGCATTTCTGTGTGCGCCAAAACATACTCCTGTGATTCAAGCATAAATCAGAGATAAAAGCGTTACACTCGCGCTACGCCAACTGCTCCAAAACCAGATTCAGCACACAGGAAGAGAAATGTCTCCCAAGAACAGCTAGGAGTAAAATACAAAAAGCAAATTATAGTTAAAAAAGAGCAAGTTATCTGTTTGTAGCTCTCCTGTCAAACAACCTTTATTAATTGCTCACAGCACAAGGTGCCGACCCACAGAGACGCAGTAAGGTACATCTCAACCACTTGCCTGGTTATTAAGAAACGCTTCTGCTTGCTTAGTGTCTCTGAGGAACAGCTGGTAGGCGTGAGACTGGGAAAGGAGATTCTGCCTGTTCTCCCACATTTTGTGAAGCTCATTCCATCCAGTGTCCAAAGCCTGTAGGCGCTGGCGTAAGAACATGTACTGAGCGTCGGTTTGCCCTTGTGTCACCATCTCGCCCATGTCCCTCATTTTCTGATAATCTTCCTCGTAGTTGTTGATTTCATTCTTAATATTCTCATGCTGAGTGAGCAGCTTCTCCGCCTCCGTCAGGGTGTTCGGCATATCTTCGGACGCAATCGCGGTCTGCGTTCTGGACAGCCACGACTGGAAGTCATCCAGATCTCTCAGGAACTGCTGCAGTTTGCTCGCCTCTCCGAGGGACTCTTCCCGGTTCTTGAGGGTGGTCTTCATTTCTTCCCACACGTCGTTGATCTCTGCGAGCCGTGACAGGATAGCCTGCGCCTGGTCAGGATGCTCCGATTCCAGCTTCTCAGCCTCTTTTTGTAGGTCGCTCAGCTTGGCTTCAATGGCTACCAGGTCACGCTCCATGCCCGTCAGCTTCCTCTGCAGGGCCATCACTCCAGCTAGATCGTTACCCAGGTCTTGTGTGGATTCGATCACTTTGGTCTTTTCCCTGATCCAGGATTTGGTTTCATTACACTCCAGATGGTAGTTCTGGATACTCAGAGCAGAGAGCAGCGCATCCTTCTTCCTGTCTACCAGTTCTCTGAACTGGCTCCATCTGAAATTAGTTTGTGAGGACAGAAAAGCAGAGAAATTGAGATTGGTCTGTAGTAAGGGCTTAGAAGGATATGGCAACACTGCTGAGTGAGCAGGTGCTCACATTAGCTACTAAGCCATAAAATAACCTAACTCTTCATGTTTTTTTCAGTCCTTCCCATATCATCAATAGCATTAGCAAAACAACAACTAACCAAGCTATGGCCTGTCTTAGAGTAAGACAAGTACCAGCAACAATGAGTCCTTAAAGATGTAACTTTTTGTCAAGTGAAAATTTGGTAGCAACACCTGATTTTCACACTAAATGTGCTCCCTTGGTTTATTTTGAAGCCCCAAACCGAGCGGGTTTACATGAAACTATATTGGTTTACTTTTACCAATACAGTGAATTTCCATCTCTCAACTCAAGGTACTGATGCACTCAAGACCTGATTGAAGGCAACAGCAAAACTCTGTTAACCAAATATTTGAAAGACACAGTTGTTTTTCCTTGTGAAGCTTTAAAGGCCTACCTTGAAGATACTTAGGGTGACAATATCAGAACATCTTACAAAACACAAGAAACACAAATGACCTCGCTGCACATGTTTCAGCCAGTGTCATGCTGATGAGCACGAGGCCTTCGCTTACCTTGTGTTGAGTTTATCTTGCTGTGCTTTGATCTCCTTCTCGCTCGGGTGGCCGCTGTGCATGAGCTGCCTAGCAATTTGGTTCACTACTGCCACGCGGGATGCCTGGTTGTTCATTTCTGGTTCTAAGCTTTCGAATCTGGAGCAGAGTGAAAAAACAAACAAACAAACAAAAGATCAGACAGGCGTTAGAGAACCTGAGCCACAGGCAAGCTGAGAAAGGGAGCTGGTGTAAAGACTTCCACCCAATATCCCCCAGACTTCCTGGTAAAGGCTTTCTCACCTGTGCTGGATCACTTCCAGGTCCTCCAGCTTCTCTGGAATCTGCATATTATTCAACCACTTCTCCTTTTCATCAATCCAAAGCTCACAAGCATCTGCCTCGCTGAACATCTTGTACAGAGCAAGAGTATCCTGCAAGGCCTGCTTCCGCAGCCGAGTCAGCTCAGCAACCTCTTTGTACCGCTCCTCTATTCCGGACAACCTGCCTTGCACATCAGGGGATCCGGCGTGCTCCTGCGGCAGAGCCTTGGCTTGCTCGTGAAGCGTGTCGATGGTCGGGCGGTAGCTTGCGATCTCTTCAGCCACGTCTTTGTGCTTCTTCACCAAGGACTGAGTGGAATATTCATCGTGGCCAACATCGTTGCTGGAGACAATTTTGAGGATGTCCAACATCCATGCATCAATGTCATCAGCATCAGCCTGGAACTGGTGAAGGAGAGAGGCTTCCTCCAGACGCTTCTTCCTGATGGCAGATAACTGTTCCAAGTTAGCCCATTGCTCCCGGATATCCTTAATTCTTTCTCTGATCTTCTCAGACCCAAAATGCTCCTCCGCAATCATGTCTTCACCTTCTTTTATTGCCTGCTGAAAGTGGCCACTACGACCACTCATTTCGTCTTCAAATGCCTTATGTTTACTGAAGAGACGGACGACGCTGGTTAGGTCCTTCCCGTAGTCATCAGATGACAGGATCTGTTCCTTCTCCCTGATCCAACCTTCCTCTTCAGCCATTTCCCAGAAGAATTTCCAGAGGCGCCGGGACTCCTCCAAGCGAGCCCGGCGCTCGGCTGCGAGCTGGCACAGCTCTTGGTAACAGAACTCCATGTGAGCAACGCGGTCCCTGATAACCTGCGGGTCACACGGTTTGTAACCTGTTCAGATAGAGAACGTACGTTACAACTTGGGGCGATTCATTTTCACCTCCACAGCCGGGGCCATACGCAGGGTTCTTAATTCCTGCTTGGTCCATCCATGAAGTTTCCATCAAAGAATTCACAGTTAAATCCACTGAGAGTGAGTGTGAACTATTCAAGCTCCCCCCCCTACAACAGCACAGATCAGAAAATACTGCTCTTTGCATAAAGACAAAAAAAGGGGGGGGGAAAAAAAAGAAAGGAAAGATATTCATGATTGTTTTCAGTGAAATGAAAATCACTACTCCAGATTTACACCAGCTTCATACATACAACTGCACAAAATGAACATTGGTTACTCTAGTTAATGACACTAGTGTAGCGGAACTGCTTGCATTCAGCACGCAATGGGACAACATCCGACCGAGCCCAGTAATTTGTATTGTTTGCATCAGAAGGAACAGGGAATTAATGGTGACCACTACAAAGTTACAGTAGCTGCTGGTCAGGAGCGTGACATCCCATGCGAAACACAATGCCACAACGAATTCCTGAGCAGGTACCTGGGCGAATTAATCATTGACACAGCGAGGAAAGAAGGAACAAATGCAGCCGAATTCTCTTATTCTGGTGCTGAATTTAACCTAACGTGCTTTGCAGAACTAATGAGGCTTACAAATAACCTCGTGCGTAACTAAGACGAAGGACACGCTGGCTGCTAGTTACCTTCTCCATCGGTGGCAAACTTCTGAGCAGATGCATTGACCCCTCTCACTCTCTCAGCCTGAATAGCAATGTCAGCTTCCACAAGAGCGTGTTTCTGCAGCAGGTCTTCAACTCCCAACAAATGTTTGCCATAGTCTTGAGACAGCAGAAGCACCTGATCAAAATGCAAAAGGCAAGTGAAATGGGCGGGAGGCAATAAGCTGTTTGCTCCATATCGATTCCAGGCACTACGCTGCTCTCTATTGTTACACTGACTTCAGTCCAGAGAAACACCAGGCCCTCAGGCAGACCTGTTTCTAATGTATACTGATAGGAATTTGAGCCAGGATTTTCAAAATCCCTGGTGACCATGAAGAACTCGACTGGTTTTTAGTGAAGTTAAGCCTAGGATGGTGAGAAGGTAAGTTAGCTCAGCAGGACCAAGGAAAAGCACTCGGGCCAGGTGCTGGGAGCTGCCACTGACCTACGCGTGTCTGTCTGTCCTCCAAGTGCTTCCAAGTTCTGCTGGCTGATGAACAAGAAAAAAGTCATGGTCCTCTCCCTTCCCAGACCCCAGGAGAACAGACAGGAAGAAATCTGTGCTTTTTAAAGCAGAGAGGTGAAGAGGTGACTTGTTCCCCATGTAAATTGTGATGAGAGAGATTAATTCCCTTTCACCAGAACAGTCCTTCTTCCCCAAGCACTGTGACCAAAGCCTTTGGCCCTTATGAGAAGGGCATGAAGCTGAAAAGTAGCTTTTAATAGGAGAGAACTCGTTCTTTTTCCTTATTTGTTTTTACTCTTTATTTTTAAAAAATCACCATAAGATAGAAGGAATTTGAATGTGGATCTTCTGCATTTGTCTATTAAACCAGGGGGGCAAAATGAATCTTAAAAATGTACAAAAAACGATACCTGCCATCTCTCCAGAATCTTTGGTCTACATTGTCAGACGGCTAACACCTACCTTCATCTCATCCATCCAATCCATGATGTACAGCATCTCCTGGAAAATCTTCTGCAGACCAAGGTTCATCTCCAGCCGCTGTCTCCGTGCCCTGAGCAGCTCCAGGAGATACTCCCACAGGCGGATAACGTTGTCCTTTCTCGCAGTAATGCGTTTGATGTCGTGGTAATTTTCAGTCTCGAGCTCCTTCGCAACCGCAACCACAGCCTGGACTCGTTCCTCGTACGCTGCAATGTCTGTTTCGATGGCCTCATGCTTCTTTGTTGCGGCCTCTACCGCTGGAAGGTCAAAGCCAAAATTATCCTGTAAAGACAGAGACGGTTCTTCAGTAACGGCTGCTGAGGAGAAAAGCCCTACTGCTCATAACATGATTCCTGGCTGCACAGAATACGCTTGTTAGCAAATCCGGGATCTCAAAACGCTCTGAAAAGTCTTAATAAAATCAGAGATACCTCTGATAACCAGAAATCCACTGATAAATTCAGCGATATCATTTGCTACCTTTGGGTAGAATCACGGTGGCCACCAGGACTATGCAAGGGGGTTGGATTTCTTTAAAGTCATCTTTAATACTAAACCATAAAATTAATTCCTGGGCTAATTCCACAGAATTGATCAAACTATTCAGATAAAGAAAATCGATGACCTTAAAGGTCTTTTC
>WEIS01085223.1:0-11833 GCA_013389965.1 Todus mexicanus
CAAACATTTCTCTGTATGGATGGGTGGATTTCCTGATGAGGTTGATGAGCGCTGTCTAGTGACAACTGATTTCTGAAGCATGCTAGTTCAATAACCTGTAACCACGTGCAGTGCAATGTATTTCATTAAGAAACTCTACTGTAGGCATCTAAGTGAGAACATAAGTCCATATTCCTTCCCCAGTAAGTATAATTTTTCCAAGACACAGTTGTACTGTTGTGTGAGTAAGATAAAGCAAAGCCCCTTCTGCTCTGCAGCCTTGGAAAAAAAAGTTAGAGGACACATACTGCATGTTGAGATGAATGGATGGGCACTGTACTGATGTGCTGGCATAGTACTGCATCTCATCCCACAGGCCACAATGGGAACCAGTGCTCATGATGCCATGCTACTTGTGGACACAGAGTGGTAAGTCAAGGAAGTTAAGGTGATGTGCCATGTGGCTTTACAAGCCTTAATCTTTGTAAGCTGAGGCCCATCTACAATTAATTCCATGTGCCAGAGTAGGTATTTGCTCCTTGGCTAAGCCAAGACCAGCAGAATAAACTCAGGCAAACACAAGGACCAGAAAAAGATCCTGCATTTCTCCCTTCATCAACCAGAAGTGCAATGCATGCTTCTTTAACACATTTACACCAGCAAATCCAGAACAATGTGCAGGCATATTCTGAAAAACCTTTTCCAGCCATTCCAGTGCACAGACATCTTCTCTGAGAACAAACACCTACCCAAAAATATCGTGTTGTTCCCTGGGAAAGAGTTCAGGTCTTAATGTAATAAATGTACAAGAACATAATTCAGGCTGGAACACCAAGGTTTCTATTTCTTTCAAAAATTGATGGATTATACTTTGCTCATTTAGCTTTTAATATTTAATACTATGACTATATCCTGAGAGACACTAAGCATCTTCCTATACAATCTTCTTCCTTTGGACATCTGTCTCTTAAATACGTACAAACTTCTGTCCTATCTACTAAGCTCTGCTTAGTCAAGCTATTCAGCTAAGTCACTACTAAAATTTCTCCTCTATTTTTAACCTTAGGATTTCCTTAAGTACTGCAAGCTCCAGCTTGACAACATCTCATTAAAATGACCTTAGTGCTCAGAGCTTTATGTAGTACAACTGATTGTTGCTCAGCCGAAGTCAATGAAGGGACACTGATATATGCGATATGTCTGTTCATTACCTTCATTTCTGTTAACTGACCTTTCAATGAAAATGAGCACAGGGAAGGGAAAAAACTGACATGAAAATAAGATAAAATCTCT
This sequence comes from Todus mexicanus, assembly GCA_013389965.1. Lineage (NCBI taxonomy): Eukaryota > Metazoa > Chordata > Aves > Coraciiformes > Todidae > Todus > Todus mexicanus. The sequence continues at coordinate 1,273 of WEIS01085223.1, forward strand.
TATGAAGATGAATAGCTTTTCTACCTTGCTGAATACCAGTATTTCACTTGAAAGACAATTCCTAGGGAAATTAGGACGGCTTGATAGTCTTCAACCCATTTCTAAATGAACTATAATAAACAATAAATTTCTGGGACACATAAGCAAATTTGCACCAATTAATGATGCTATAAGCAGAAATCTATTGCTTCTAAGAGCATACACAAACTTCTCTTTCAGTTCAGTGACAAAGTTTGGCTGACTTTATATTAGAGGAATAGGTCAATCTTACCAAGTAATGTGGCTGAAAACACATATCATTTTGTGATGCAAGGCGGCTAAAACTTCAAATAGCAAGAGCTCCATACTACAAGTGATTTGTTGTATGGTCTTCAAAGAGCTGAAGCATCCATTGAACAGAAGACGACAGGCACTCACTCACCTGTGAATCCGACACTGTGTAATACTGCTAGTAGACCGTGTTTGCCAAGTATGCTAGCAATAAATTGAATGTAAGGAAATGGAAATTCAGACACCTTAGGAATGATTAATATATATAAATAAATCTGTTCTTTGAGGAAGGACAATAAACTAGTTTCTCAGGTCAGTCTGACAGTGTCCGTATCATGAGTGAAAATATCTACGCAAGCGAAGCATTTTACTGCCATGAAAGTAACTGTTTCAATGCTCCAAAGGGTGAGGAGAAAAGTAGCAATTCATGGTAGTCCTAGTGAAAAAAGTAGACCAGTCCTTCCATGTAAGATGTCTCTCACAGTTTCATATATTGTACCTCCATAGTATTCCAGTAATATAGTGACAATGGATAAACAAATAAATTCGAAGGGATAAAATCCTGTCTCCCTTTAAGTCAATGCCAAGTTTTACCATTTTCCCCAAGTGCTTTTATTTTCAAGTATTCACAGCGAGAAAGTGACTGGTTTTCAGCACTCAGTCCCTCTATTTGTTATGTGTTCTTAAAAGAAATAAACTGTATTACTGGATTTTTAGAGCAGTATTTAATGTTTAGCTCCACTGGTTACTTATGTATTTCAGGAACCTGTTAACAATAATATCTAAAATAAATAACTTGCTTATATCTATCATCATTGCTGGATTGGCTCCAAACATTCTTCCTTCTCTCTCTGTCCGTCCTGCACTAACTTTCTTTCATTGCTCACTCTGGTCATGGTTAATGTGAGGACTATTTCTTCTTCCTCCCCTTTCACTGCCTCTTCTCAAGACTTAGCTGGAAATGACCGTTTCTTTTAATCAATACAATAACAAGAAGCACTTATTGTTTCCTTCAGGTATGCCACTTTGAACAAGAGGTTTTGCCCAGGATAATCGGTACATGCAAGACCTCCCAAATAGACAACAGCACTCTTTTGGTTTGCCTGTACATATATCCCTAGGAAGGGCAGAAAACACCACATTTTCTAGTGCTTGCAGTCATCCAGAGGGGAGCCTGTTAGAATCCAAGGGAATTTGTCACCATAAATGATGGAATTCCACAAGACAAGAGTGAGGATTAGCCTGACAAAACATCTGCCTATGTCAACATAGTGTCAAGTGAAACAAAGCTCCACCAGACACTGATCCAGGCAACTTAATGCATGCACTCTGCCACCACCTCCCTGCTGACAGCTGGGCACGCTTGCAAAGCACGTCTGCTTCTCCCAGACACCACTGCAAAGCTCAGCTTAAGTGTAGCTCCCTGACAGCTCTGCCTTTGGACTTCACACTAGAAGTGTCTCCAGTGCTATAAAGGCTTCACTCTCCCTTGCTGCAAATAGATAAAGATTTTATTTCTCCCAAGAATACAATCTTACTTACTTGGGATAGCGCCTCTGCTGAAAGATGGGCAGAATCTCTGCATCTTGATTTGAATGTAGAAGCAGTAAATCCCGAAATCTTTCTGTCAGGACAAAGAAAAAAAGAATAAAAGAAAAAAAAAACACAAACCCAGACTGTGACTCTGCATTGTAAGTTCAGGCCATAAGTAAGCAAGGAGCAATATCAGTGAATTCTCTTCTCTAGCAATATTTACCAGACAACAAAGCTAAGTGTATAGGGAATAAAATCTATATATTCATACAAAACTGCTGCTAAGACCAGAAATCACCACTCCCTGTAAATCTTTCCAATAATATTTTAAAATGTTATTTTTTTCATCCGATATTGAATTCTAGTAGTGCTTACAAGTTTTTGAGGTCTGCATACAGGTCTTACAGGTATCACACGCAGGCAGCCATAAATAGTCCCTCCCTTGAAGAGCTTAGTCTAAACAGAAAGGTCAGAAACTAAGAATCAGCCACTCACTCAAGGATCACAGTGGTCTAAATAAACACAGATTGATTAATTAATTAATCTAAGTCAAATTGCAGTACAAGTCCCTGGATAACTGATTCCCTTGTATTTTCAAAGATGGTTGGAATACTGGACTGCTTTTTGTTCACTACTATATATTTTAAAAACTACATTATACGATCATCTGCAGTAGGTAAGGTTTTTGAAACTTAGTCTCACTGACCTCCAAGAGAAGGGGTCGTTCTGGTGGTTGTGGTTTGTGTAGCTGATGCCTTTCTCTACAGGTGTTAGACACAATATGTAAGCAGGATCTGTAGAAGCCTCTATTAGTACCAATTTCTCAGTTCCTGGAAGATGGGAACCTTCTTAAAATTCACTTCATATCGAGATTCAGGGATAGAAGGGAATTTCCCACCCAGGGCAAATCCCCTTAGCACATCTCATAGCTCTCCATAACATAGGACATGCTCTGTTTCCTTCTTTCCTTTCAACACCTGCAACTTTTATTTAATCAGTCCTTCAGTGGCACAGAAACCTAAGACACTGGTGATGCCCCTCCCACTTTCACATCTCCTACTCTTCCTGCAACACCTTATGACTGTGGCTTGAAGTCTTCAGCTACAGGTTTTATCATTCATTTGTTAAACCACAGCTTGTAGCCTGTGTTGTGTACTGTAGCTGTACTACAGATTTTTCTAAAGTAGCTGTCTCTTACATGGGAGTTTTTGATTCTGGGAACTCGACCTTATGTATCTAAAAACATTCGCTAAGACAGGGTTTACAGATAAAAGAAATCAAGGTACAGAAAATCAGTGGAGAAAAAATCTGAATCTCAGCTCCAAAAAAGAACGATAGCAGCTTTCTTACTTCTTACAGGTTAGTATATGATGGCTTTCTTAACATTTCAATTTTGTATACTGTTATGTCATCATAATTAAACTCCACTAATTTGGATATAATTCTGCTATGTAGCCCCTAAAACAGAAAAATAAATAAATAAAAATCTCAAACCCATACTTCAGAAAGTTGTAACACTTTGAGGAAACCGTAATAAATTCAGAAAAAACCCTCACTTGTTATGGCTCAGTTGTCTCAGATGGTCTGATCTAGTCTTTCATCAGCTGGCTAAGACGTATTGCAAACATCTTGGAGAAGATACCAGCATCTGCCAGTGAAGATACATAGGCCGATACCTAGTATCTTCATTCTTTTACTTCTACACCTCTTCAGATTCAATTTTGAATGAAATAAGCACTTGCACCTTCAAAATTCCTACTGCATCTTCAAAACTTAACCTGTGTTTTCCTGTACCTAGCTAGGACAGACTGGATGTGGCCAACAACAATAAATGCAATGCTGTAAACATCTTTCAGGGAACATCCTGCTGATTGTCTTAACAAAAAGCTTGCCATTACAGGTACTACTTGACTTTTTCTTGAATTTTTAGGAAGATGAGGAGTTTTGCTTCTTTCTCAGTTCTCTGGCACATGACAATATGCTGTATGCAAGCATGTCCTGTCATCCTTTAAGATGATATGCTTTGATCTTCAAAAGCCATTGGACAAGAACTGAAAGGCTTCAGGAAGCTTGCACTGGTGCAAAATAATCCAACTGTGTATGTTTCAGAGTGAGCACATTAACTTCCACTCCTACCTCAGGAATGTCCCAACACAGCTCAAGCTACTGGGGCATTTCTAGGAACCTTTATTAAAAGGCTTTGTATGAACCACAGCCTTTGTGTGTGCCTGGTGGAGGAATGAGAGGAAGTTTTCAATGGCGAGCACTGAATGATAGCACTTCTTTTCATGACTTGAGAATTTTGACCTCCAGAACATGGTGCAAGTCACTGTGATTAAGGATTTTTCTTTAGGGTGGTCTGATTTATTTATTTATTTTAGGGCCTATAACCAGGTACAATAGCAATGCAAAGCATGGGGAGGTACACTCTTCTTCAGTTCAATACTGCACATCACATTACATCTGAGTGAGTGGAGCTGGTTTGGCAGACCTTGCAAAGGGTCTCACTCTCTGTAAGGTAGAAAACACATCTCAGTGAGGGTGCAGATAGGTTCTGCTATGCTGTTCTGCCTGAGGTGGGCGGCACTCAGGCAGAATGCCATATTCCATCTCTATCCCCTACTCCATGTCTCTTTAACTTGTGCTGCTTCCTTTTCCTACTGATCCAGGCCACCTGGCGGTGCCCCAGGACTGAATTCAACAAGCCACAATCTTGAAAATATTTTGAATAGTAATGTGACAGGGCTGGCCAGTATTACCGTGAAAGCAGCCAAGTTATGGCATATGAAATTGGACCAAATAGCTTCCATACTGGATTTTGTTTTAAAGTCAACTTCTTTTTTTCCCTATGCCATGGCAAATTTCCCAGGCAGATGTATTTTCTTTTCACCATATGACTTTACTCATTTTTCCATGGCAACACTTAGACTATATAGTAGCGTTCCACTTCAGCTCAAATGCATCCTACAACTTCCTCCAGCATATGTAGTCTCCAAATCCTGTAAATCCTCTTGAGAGAAACAGCACACTGAACAAAACCATTAAGGATTAATTTATCCCTTCAGACAATTATTTACATCCTTCAGCATTCAGGTCTATGATATTCTCACATTACACATACACGTGCACAGCACAAAAGTCACACTAGTGCAAATGAAATTACTGTCTTTAAGGACTATCCAGGAATGCGATGAGGGAGGGTGATGAGAGCTTTGGCAGCTACTGACAGAACACAGGTACTTCTGGTGCTCTTACAAAGGTTAATAACAGAAGCCTAACACTTGACAAAAGAAGGCTTTTCAATTTGCAAGAGAAAACGCAGAATGATACATTCCAAGGGATGGAATTTTTTCAAAAAACTATGATTTTCTTCTAACCTATGCTACAACAAATGAAGGACTTGAGAATTGATGAAAATAATAATTAGAGCATTTTTACATTATTTTCATTTGCAATCACTAGTTGATCAATAGAACCAAATAGAACCAAAGCAAGTCACAGACAATCTTTTCATTACTTGGATCATTTCAGAGAAACATCTCCCAAAATTGAGTCTTTTCCATCACTTCCTGTAGTTTTGTACCTAAAGTGTGATGCTTTTGTCTAGGTGTTGGTCTGGTTTGTTAATGTAACATGAGTACCGTTTACTTAACAGAGTTTTAAAAGGCTTACTTCTGAAAATCGGGAATTGCTTTCTCTGTCCCTCATTCTATCCATGCAATTTGCATTCGTTTAAGTCTGTAGTAGCTAGTTGCCTAATGATTTTTTATGTTGTTCTGTGATGAGTTATGTCATTGATTGTTTTGCCCGTCTGCTGTGTGACACTGCAGACATCATCTCACTGACTCTCTCTAAAGCCTATCCATGGGATGAAGTTCTCACAGACATCAAGAATGGTTGCACAGTCACGTCTAAGCTTAAACTCATCTTTTTAACATGCTGAGTGACTCCACTTCCTTCTAGCTTTCATTTTGAGTGTACAGTTCCTTACAAATCCTTGATCAGGGAGAAGTTCTCTGTTAAAGTTAGGTAGTCTCACTGGGATCATATACATTTAGCTAAATGTGTAGTAGGTGCGTGTGATGACTAAGGTCTGAATGTAATAACAGTCTTATGTCTTGTCCTCCTAAATCAGGAAGGTTGTAGAAAATAAAGGAGAAGAGAACGTCTGCCATCAAAAGTTTTAGAGATTTAAACTGTTCTCTTACATAAACCTCTCTTCCCTGTCTCCATCGAATTCTTCTATTTTTTCCACCCTTTGTTCCTCTTCCTCCCTTCCAGTTCAACATATTCACAAGTAAACTACTGAAACTTCAGTATAAACACTAATGTCTCTCTAATACTTGTTACAACTAACCAGTTATCAATTTACAAGGGCAGAAGGACGTATTTCAAGGGAAATCTTCTCTTGAAATGCTTAGATGTGTATCGTTGGTGTTCTCAAGCAGAACTGATTTGTGTTCAATATGGTGAGTAAACGGTAACGCCAGAAAAATGTGAGCAAGAATGGGCATAGAGTCTGAAGCTCATTCAAACTGGTTGCACAGTCGTTTCCTTTTTTCCAGGATATATTATTACAGAGGTGGAAAGAGCGACAAAGGGAAATTTTATTACAACATATTCATATGAAGGGCTCTCAATAGAAGTATAGAAGGTCCCTGTGAATTAAACCACATTATTATTCACATTCTATAGACAGAGACACTGTGGTCTAGGGAGCACTGGCCTTGTTTTTTACAGCTCTCACATCCCTGAAACTCTTATTGCTTTAGCACTTTGAAGATTATGTTAAAAGTCATACACTGTAGTTGTGTTAGGTTTGACTTTAAAAGTCAGGTCTTGTGGTTCTTCTTTCCTTGCTCCTCCTTGTTACCAAATAATTTACAGAATATAACAGCAAAGTCACTCCACTGAATTCCAAGGGTCTTGAAAAATCAAATTCCTGCTCTTTCAGAGTTGATGTGTCTCTACCTATTAGGCCATAGCAGTATATATCTGAAGTCTGAGATACTACAGGTTTTTTAATCCAAACTACCTCTTCATAGATACATAGAATGGTTTAGGTTAGAAGGGATCTTAAAGAACATCTAGTTCCAACCCCTCTGCCATGGTCAGGGACACCCTCCACTAGACGGGGTTGCTCAAGGCCCCATCNACCCCCAAGTCTTTCTCTTCTAGACTGCTTTCAATCCATTCTCCACCCAGCCTGCATTTATGCTTGGGATTGTCCCAACCCAGGTGCAGGACCCCGCACTTGGCTTTGCTGGACTTCATGAGGTTGGCACTGGCCCTCCTCTCAAGCCTGTCCAGGTCCCTCTGGATGGCACACCTTCCCTCCAGCATGTCCAGCACACCATGCAGCTTGGTGTCATCTGCAAACTTGCACTCAAATCCACTGTCCACTTTTATGCAGCATCTTCAGACTACTCTGCTACTCTGAACTTCTAGTAAAAACATGTTGTATTCTGTGCAATCTACTTAATTAAGAACAGTGCAAAAGTGATGTTAATTGCTTCTTTATGTGATAAGGATTTTTATATCAGTTTTATGGATTACTTTTTTTAATTGAAGCTCAGGGAATAAACAGAAATATGATTACAAACTAACCAGAGAACGGGAGGACAGAATCACCTCGTTAAGTACACAGTACAGAACATCGTGGTCCAGAAGCCTAGCTATCTTCTAAAAGGTCTAGCCATAGTGACATGCTCATGTATTTGAATATTTTGCAGTCATGTTTCTGTAATTCCCTGTAGCACTTCTGCATTAATTGAGACACAAATCTCAGTTTCATTTTTTACCAGACAATTGCAAAAGCCCTGCAATTTCGAATTTTAAAAATCTACCCAGTTTTATGAAACATGCAGAGTGGTTTGGAGCACCTTCCACATCATGAACAGTTTCTCAGCACCTTGCAATAATTTAATTAAAAAAATTAAAAAGAACTCAGCTTACTTAAAACTATCAACAGCATTTAAAATGATTTCAGACCTACTAATCTGACTTGTTTTCAAGCTCTGTAAATTTGGAAATGATGTCATAAGTAGCTCCTCAGAGTCATGTAAAAAAAAAAAGGCATTTAGAAGTCTTTGCCAGCTAAGGACTATAAAACTGTGATGAGCAATAAGATGGCATAAAACTGAAATGTCCAATATTTCAGTTTGACCTGTGGCTTATTAATGGCCAAAGTTTCTGAAATTAAGGAAGTGTCACTCCTCTCCTCTTGAAGGGCCTATGATACACATATCCTCCATTAGATTAAAAGGGTAGGAACGAAAAAAAAAATATGAGGTTAAATCAATGAGCTAAAGGTTCCAAAATGATTACATTATTAGCCTTGGAATTCCCCTGAAACATACATATTTTGCTGATACAAAGAGACGTGCTTTTTGACCAGTTTGAACTTCCATGATTCTCAGTCCATTAAGCCTCACAGAGTTTAATTCTCCTGTTTTTTCACCACCTCCTTCCATTCAGATTAGTCATCAGAAAGACTGATTAAAGCTAACCATTTGAAGAGCTACCAAAAAAAAATTTACAAGCTAGTAAGCCCTAGAAAGTTGAAATATATATATGTATATATATATAAACAAACCCTTGTTGTTTATACTTGTTTAAGGGAAATAGAGAATCTTTTACAGAAAGGGAACTAGTCTTGTCATTTGCTAAGCTAGGTGAATAAACAGTGACCATCCTTCTGTTCAACATTTTCATCTGAAGGATTTCAGTTTATTTAAGCAGAGGGGAAAAAATATGAAAATCGGCTAATCATGACACAGGTCAGCTGTGAACCTTCCAGACACTCTGGACCTGCAGAATAGTTCCCCTTTCTTTGAAGAAAGTCTCTGTACTTCCTACTTTGCCTCCTAACCTGCATTTGCTTCCTAAAAAGTGGTTAGCTCCTTCCCTTTCTCCACCTGTGTGCTTACCAGCTAAAAATCATTCTCCTTCTGATTCTAGAATAAGCACATCCTTTTCCTGCTGGAACTCCAAGTGATAAAATGTCCCACCCACTACATCAAAATTAGCTTGGACAGTTTTATTTACCTCCCTTATTTACATTATAATCACTTATACTACATTATTTCTGCGTGTACACCTATGTATCAACCAGTGAAGAAACAACGTAAATAGTAGTTCTTGTCCAAGGAACCTTAAAAGGTTAATAGATGAATGATGGAAGAAAAACGCATCCCCTGCTTTGCTTCAAAACAGGAAAGAGAGATGTTGAAAATCATATTTAGACCGTATTTTGCATGTCTAACTTGACAAGACAGCAGTGAGTGACCCAGACTGACTATTAGTTATGCTGCCAGACTCAGGTTCCACAGGCAGCCAGTGAAAAGAAGCAGATATAGCGCCAAAGCTAAGTGGTCTTAATGTTCGATATTGAGTTAGAAATCCTTCTGTAGGTTATACAACAACTCCCTGGAAGACATGGAGATTAGCTAAAACACTGGATTTTAAAACCAATGTCTTAATCAAGAAGCACTTTTTTCTCAGAGATACTTACTATACTTCAAGACCATTTCTGTCATGACAGTAGAGTTCATTCCACAGCTTGACACTTACAAAGTGCAGCAGTAAAACAGGGTTTAGAAACAACACAAAATAGTAACTAACTTTGAAAAATATCTTTATAAATACATGCTCTGAGGTAAATGTTATTTATGCGGATTTTATTAGCAGTGAGTTTTACAATTGATCCCTTTGGCCATGAAGGGCCGTTCTTTGTTGTTTGAACTCCCCATGAGCAGGGAAGCTCAACTAACATTTTCTTTACTAGCACTGCACTTTCCTCTTGCACAACATGCCAGAAGAAATAATGAGGCACCAGCATATATCTTTTGGGCTTTAAGGTAAAGTTGTGACAATTGATCTAAAAAGTTCTTACTTTCACAAAAAAAAGAGACTCAAATTATACAAGGAGGGATTCAATTGGTTCACTCTTTGCAACTTGGAATCTGACGCAGAAACTAGAGAAAGCCCAATCTTTCCAAAGCTACATGGCATTTTAACACTGAAAAGGAGCTACTATCCAGCTGTGCAATTACTGCAATACTATCCAGCACTGCAAAACTCCAGAGGGTATGCCTCTAAAAAGCTGAGCAAAGGCACAATTTGTCAGGCTGTACTGATTAACACCAAGGGCCTCCCTACTGTAATATCTTGCTTTGTAGGCAGACAAGTATAGACAAATCAGCATAGGGCAAGACCCTCCTGCTTTCATTTTCCCAGCCTCCAACTGTTTCTATCTCAGTGGATCTCCTGAACCCAAAGTGGTTTGTCTATTAAAAAACGTCTTAACTTCTCTTTAAAGCACTTGCCCGGTCTCCCATGTCAACCTCTTAACCTATTCCACACCCTCTGACAAGGAGTTCCATGTGTCTCTCACCTACTACATGAAGATCTATCATCTTATGTTTGCTCTGAAGTGCTGTCTTATAGACTGTATTTGATGGCCAAAAGTTCTGATACTGGCAGAAACAATAAATAGTTGGGTCACACCTGCTCACTCTTCCCTTCCAATGTTATGCATGATTTTGTAGATCACTGCTATATTCCCCTACTATTATTATTAATTATCTATTTTCCAGGCTAGACTCTCTGCATATTCAGTTGTCCTGTGTTTGGAAGCTTTTCCATGCTTTTGATCATCTTTGTCATTCCTTCCTGAACCCCGTCCAGAATCCTGTCTGAGAGAAGAGGACCAGACATGCATATAGGATTCAAATCCTGAGAGCATCACAGAAATACC
>WEIS01085224.1:2411-13252 GCA_013389965.1 Todus mexicanus
AATAGTAACAATAATAATAAAAAGTAAATATATACAACTATGTTCAAAACCAGTATCGAACCCAATGCCCCGCCGCCCCCAATGGTAAATATGTCACCGTCACCACTGATGCTGTGGAAGGGCCCAGCAGCAGACAGGAACTGGGAGTTGAATTCAGAGATGCAACCTAAACCTGGGGCTTAGCCAAGGCCAAGCCAGAGGCTGAGATCAAGACCGGAAGCCTCAGGACAAAGCTGAAGCTGCCAAGGCCAAACTGAATGAGGAAGAGTCCTGAAACCGAGAGAGCATCTTGATCTCAGAAAAATGGAAGACGAAGGGCAAAATGGAAGAAGAGCCGAGACCCTCGTGATCCCTCAGCTTTATACTGAATATGACGTATATCGGATGCAATACCTTGTTGGCCAATTTAGTGTCACCTGTCCTGTTCGCTCCTCCCTGACGGTGCAGCCTTTACTTCTCTGCACACCCCATATGGTACACAAAATCTAGCGGTGACCTTGGTTTGCATACCAATCCTTGGTACTAACTATAAACATGGAGCGTTATCACTGCTAGAAGCAGGGTCTGTCTGCAAAAACATGCTGCTAACTTCAGACAGACTTAGCTGAAAAATAACAGTCATAGGACAGAATTGTTCTGTTCTAACTCAGATCAGGACAGTGTCACATTGGCCAGCTTCCAGTCATCTGGGACCTCACCAGTGATCCAGGACTGTTGATAAATGATGGAGAGCGGCTTAGAGACCTCATCTGCCAGCTCTGTCATCACCCTAGGATGGATCCCATCTGGTCTCATAGACTTATGAGGATCCAAGTGGCTCAGCAGGTCTCTCTCTCTCTGTAATCCTCCTGGATTACTGAGGGCTATATTGCACCCTGACGCCATCCACCACTTCAAAAGACCAGTTGTCCAGTAGACAATCTGCTTTACTGTTGAAAATGGAGGCAAAGAAGGCATTAAGTACCTCAGCCTTTTCCTCATCTTTGGTTACTACTTTTCCCTCCACATCCAATAAGGAGCGGAGATTGTTGCTGCCCTTCTTTTTGCCATTAATATATTTATAAAAACACTTCTTATTATCCTTTACAGTAGTGGCCAATTTGAGCTCCAGCTGAGCTCTTGCCTTCCTAATTTTCTTCCTACATGACTTAACAATATCTTTAAACATAACCTGACTTACCTCCCCTGCTTTCCAAAGGCGAAACATTCTCTTTTTTTCCTTTAGTTTCTTCAGAAGCTCTTTACTTATCCAGGCTGGTCTTCTTCCCATATGGCTTGTCTTTCAGCACATTGGGACAGCCTGCTTCTGTGCCTTCAAGATTTCCTTCTTGAAGTATGTCCAGCCTTCCTGGACCCCCTTGCCTTTATTTAGCTGAAACCTTCCTCTGTAGAGTTTCACTGCTTTACTTTTATTCACAGCTGAGAGCATAGCCTGTAGCAACCTGTGCCACAGTTAATGAAAATTGAAAAATTTACATTATATATTGTCCTCCAGGGTAAAAAAATTAAAACATCAACTTTATCTACAAAGACAGTTCCATTCGAGCTACTGCATTTAAGGAGAGAAGTGCACACAAGGCATATATATTATCCAAATGTCTCTGTCCCCAAAGAATGGATGAAATAATGTTTTCTGGGCATGAATCTCTGTTTTTTGGAGAAGTGTTATGATAATTTGTTGTTTCTAGTAGGCTACACCATAAGGAAGGTTTTGCATGCAGTGTGCAGACTTAGTGATGAAGTCATTCACAAAATCTACTGGAAAGAGGCAGGTGGATGGAGCCCGTTACTGAAGCAGCATCTTACCTGAGTAACGTAAAAAGGACAGGATAACAGCAAACAATTTCACTGTCTGTGGAAGCCATCCCTGTCTTTTGTTAAGAAATAAGATACCATGACTCTGGTTTCTGACCAAGTCTGGCATAGAAGACACAGCAATAAGCAGTGGTCCAGGGAGAGAATTGTAACTTTCTGAAGTAATTCCAATCACAGAATAATCCTGCGTGGTCGGTCCCTGGTTAGTTACTCTTCATGTCACTAAGATAAATTCTGATATGCTTATATAGATGAAAGGCAATGCACAGCTGAGCTGACTCCACTGAGTTCTTATGCATCTCCTCCAACAGCAAACTTTCCATCTCCAATTCTGTGAACACAGAATGGTGGTGATAGCATTTGTTAGTCTCTTCTTGCTTAAAGTGCATGCAAAAGACCCATTATAGTCTGTGTGCAGCTCCTTGGATTTCTCCTCCACCACAAAAACTCCACGATGTCCCAGACATACTTTTAAACAGAAAAACTCAGGCTTAAGTGTGCTCCCACTGCTACAGGTATAAAGCAATGAGAAGGAGCTTAATGAATTGGAGAATCAAGTACATGAAGTACTATTACATTTAACATCTTAAAAATTTTATTTATTTATTTATTTTTCTATGAGACGTAGCGGTTTTGCCAGGGCCCCAAGGGTTGCTTTGCTGGCACCTCAGTTCAGCAAGAGGAACTCTGGCCTGTGCAGTACAGTAGATTTACTGGCAAGGACTAAATTTCCCAGAGCCAGAGGCTTGCAAAATAGCCTTTATGTCCCAGTAGCTGCTTTTCAGTCTGTAGTTTTTCTCCAATACACCTTCAAATTCCAACAAGCAACTCCCTGGGAACAACCTCTACTGTGTTTTGTGTTCTCCTGGATATCTTGATTCACCTTGAATAACAAGCTTCTTTATAAATCTTCAAGTCTTTTGGCATAAGGATAGGAAAACACGACATGATCAGAAAACAAATTTTAAAATGCTGTTAGATCAAACATTTTTGTATCCTTAAGAATCCCTAAGGCAGAATCTAACCATCAGACCTGAAGATTCAATGTTCACATCAGTGCTCCACCCTTTAGATGTTGTCATTTCTACCTCCTTCTTTGCCTCTTCCAGAGCTTCTAACCCATACCAGTAATATTCACATAAAACTGAGTTTTAGAGTGTACTTGTTGATTGTTCTATAAGTGAACATGTAGATTGACCAATACAGAAACAGATTTTTATAGAAGAGGAGATATTCCATCCTTGGTTCGCATACATGAAAGAAGCTTGTACATAGCTATGAAGCTATTCTTGACCACTTTACCTGAGACAGAGCATCTTCCATACTCAATGACTGTTTTGCCTATAGAAGACAAATATTACTGCTGGAGCTACAAAAAAGATATTGAATTCCAGATGTGGGTTATCGATACATCTCAAGAAATTGATGATATCTGTTGCATTACCAGTTTCCTGTGGGAACCACAGATAACAGGCTTGGTTATGAATTGTGCTACTGGGATAAGAATAACCTTTTAATTTCTCATTTCTAGGGATTTCTGTGTCCCACCTTGTGTTTGCTTTCTTTTCATGCTTCAGCCATAAAATCTATCCTTCTATAGAAAGTGAAATGCATTTAGGATTCGTCCCCTTGCAGTTAGCTTTGTAGAACAAAACAAAATGAAAACCAGCAAATACACAGATGTAAGTCATACTGAATTTATCACATATAGCCAAGCTGTTTTTATGATTAAGAAAATGACCTGGCACTTGGGAGATCTAGAATTAAGCTCTATCAGTGATTATTAGTTTATTTCTGCTGCATGAAAACTCTTAAACATGTGCTACAAATTAAGGACACGCTTCAGTGGTTTGCTGAGTCACAGACTCTAGACCTTGGGCGAACCACTTTGTTTCTCAGAGTCAGATTGTGAAATCTTTTATTCGGCTTGGTGAACAGTTTCATACACAACTAATGTCATTGATTTTAATAGGGTTAGTCATGGTAGTAACCACCTGCAAATCTAAGGTTGGGACCTCATCTCTCCATATGTAAAACAGGCTCATTAATTTCCGTGCCTCCCAGAAGTGCCACTGTATTGCACACAGGTAAGTTTCAAAATCGCTCTTTGCAACTACTCTAAGTATTTTTTCCAAATCCCTCCTCATATACTTTTGAGAAGATGAAACACTTCATTGCCTTTTATTTTTTATTGACAAGTTGAGTAAAAAATACCATATTACAATATTTAACAAAATTGAAGTGATATGAGAAATTATTAGATAAATCATCACAGAGGAATATTCTCATTCTATTTACTAAATATTTATAGAATATTCAGGGAAAATGTTCCCTCTCTGTCATCCTTTAGTACCACCAAGTCAATATTTTTCATATGTCATCTACCTTAGAACAAAGCTTGGAAAAAAGTTTTTGTTTGGAAAAGAAATAGCCTGCATTAGTGTAATTATTTGGGGTTTTTAACTTGTGTCTCTTTTTTTTTCTACTACATTTAGTTGTTTTGGGGTTTTGTTATTTTTGGTGGGGTTTTTTTTTTAATCACTACCGGTACTGCCAAACCAACTCAGATGTGCAAGATAAGCTGTTCTAAGCTCCTTCATGTTCCATAAGCCAGGCTCTGTTCTTGATTAGACAGTCTCTGAAAGGAGAAAGTCACGGGGTAGTTGCACTTAAATGGCGAAGTAACATTTATTAAGAGGAGAAAAGGAAAGGTTGGAATCTGAATCAAAAGACTTTGGCTTCAGTTGGCCTAGCCTTTTATATCTCAGTAGAAATCAATGGAAAAGGAAACTAATCAGCAAAGAAACATCCATTTATATGAAAATATAGATATGCATATATGTATGGACACACACATACATATCTATATCTAATATTTGAGTTTCATCTTCTTTTTTTTAAATCTCAAACCCAATGGATAATGTTTGATTGCAGTCTTGTCTTTCAAAACCGTTATTAATTCATTCAGTACATCCAAAATAAAGATTATTTTCCTCCTCTACTATTTCTAGTGGCCCCAGAAAGCAATTTTTGAATGTTGAAACTGTAAGAATAGAGTCAGTCATTAGCCTATCTAATTAGATGCTTTGGTCAAACACAGTAAACACTTGAGTGAACCTGGACAATTATGTCATAGCAGGACTGGGACTTTGAAGGACAGAAATACTCTGATGGCATAAAAAGTGTCAAACATCATGGATATGTTTTTGTATTAACCAAATTATCCTTGTGAGCTTGACTCATTTTACTAAGCTTCTAAAAATGTTGATCGCGAGGCTTGTAATGAAATTTGTTCCACTGTGTGCAATCATGTGCAATCCTTCAGCTTGAGTCGGGTGGGCTAGTAGGCTCCTTTGTCAGACTGAACTCCTTCTCTCTATTAACCTCCTAAACAGTGCCTAGCTCAGCTTTACAGCTCTTAATTACATTTGTTCCACTTTGTGCAATTAGGCTCACACCATGTACCCAGTCCACTGTCTCTCATGTAGGACTCCAGAATGCTGCAAGTCATCGATATTTGTCAGACAGGTATGAAAATCATAGAATCCCAGACTACCCTGATAACCATGAGAAAATACCAGCCTTTGATACAAACATAGTACTCAGCTCCACAGTATTCAGCTGTGAGGAACTTTGAGTGTGAAGCAGGAACAAAATGATCAAGTAGATACATGTGTAGAGAAGATGCCATGAGAGAAGGTAATAGGAGTCATGGTTACCCCTCTGAATTGGTACTTTGCCTTGATTTTATGGGAAAGGAACAGTGTTAGCACATTGTTTTTTGCCAGCCATATGCCATCTTCGATAGACTCAGCTGACTTTTGCAAATATATGTCATTACACACCCTGCCTCCTCTTGTTTGAGATAAAAAAGATACAGTCTGTGTTTTTAGATATCTATATCTAGGACATTCAATACAACAGTCTTTTTAGGATGAAGAATGATTTTTAAATTTTGTAACCATGTTGGTATGTGGTCAAATCAATTTCCAAGGGTATGATGCTAAGGAAAGATGAGATATGCAGTCACCTTGTCTCTGTGTATCTACCTGTAGTCTCCTCCTGCCCTTGAATTTCACTTAAATTTTGTATATTAATATAGATTTCAACTCTAATCAAGGTCTTTTTCCTTTTTCAGGAAAGGAGAGGAGACTGGAAGCTAAGACTTAGATAGGCAAAAACCACAGCTGAGCTAATTCTGAAAAAAACCCCAACCAAACAACAAAAACAAACCAAAAGGAAATTTACAATGAGTCATTAACTGGTAGTACTAGGAAGTCTGTGAGTAACTACACATCCACACAGAAATTCTCTGTAAATGTTATTGTTATGTAAATGAAAGTTTTCCAGGCAAAACTCACATATGCACTCCAGCGTCCTCAGCCTGGTTACATCTGCTTATAACGTGGCCGATTGTGCCATGTTCTACTTAGTAACATTTTGCTTAACACAGCACTGAAAATATAAAATAGCATTTATTAATCTAAACCCCAGGCAATAGCTGTGAAAATCCTAAATAAGATAAGTACAGATACTCTTAGTATTGGCCTTCCAGTGGATAAAACATCATTACTCAGATCTCCTCTAAATTTAAGAAGAATTTAGTGTATTTGGAGGGAATGAACAATATTTTTCTACGTGTAGGTCATAATCTGCTCCTTTGAAACACAGACAAAGAGTTCTTGTGCAATTAGTTTAAATTTTCCTGCACAGCCTAACGTCTGAAGCATCTTTCAGTGGCAATTTCTCCTTCTTCATCCATCTGACAGAAGAGTTTGGCTCTGCCATCTTTGCAGCAATCCTTCATGCTGCCAAAAAGTATCTGTAATATATCTGTTTTAAAATACCTTCT
Source organism: Todus mexicanus (assembly GCA_013389965.1). Classification (NCBI taxonomy): domain Eukaryota; kingdom Metazoa; phylum Chordata; class Aves; order Coraciiformes; family Todidae; genus Todus; species Todus mexicanus. The sequence goes on from WEIS01085224.1 coordinate 9,079, forward strand.
GCAAAGTAAGTATTAGCTAGAGAAAGTTGGAGGGTTTTTTCCTAATCTCTGAGAAGCTCTGATCTTAACAAGTCAGCATAAAATGACACTGAGCAAAGCACGCAGCATTTACTGGTTATGCTCCCACTTCTGTTGTGGCAATATTCTGTATGGTGGCAATTAAGAACTCAGTACTTCTTGCAGAACTAGCAACATGTAACCAAAGTATATAGTTTTAGTAGTTAAAAATAATGTGTTGTTTGGGCTAATAAGCTTCTCTGGCGTACCCTAGAAAATGAATCTCTGTGAATGTTCCAGCCTATTGCCAGCCAATTTTCAGAGCCAGAGGTGTGACACCTTTGGCGTCTAAGCCAGAAACAAAGCTTAGAAACCTGTTTTTTTCAGCTTCTTCAAGGCTTCCCAATGCTTAATGGTGTACACTGTAAATACACAAGTCTGTTTTCTAAACTAATCTAAACTAATAAATGATGAACTTGATTTAAAACTAGAGATCTGCAGAGAGAAAACACCCAAACATGTTTATGGCAATGTAACAAGAGACAATACGTTACCATGTTTCATAGGTAGGATATGCATAAACCAAATACCATTACATTATTCTGGTTAAAAAATGGTAAAAAATCTTGATTCAATCTTTATCCTTTTAAAGAAGAATTTAAACAGGCAATAGTCCTCAAAAACTTGTGATGATGTCTATTTTTGCAATAAAATCCCTTTCTGGTTATATTTAAATCTTTTAGATAATGCATGGGAAAGATTTTAACCTGCTTATGAAATATCCAGGAGGCTGAAATTTAAAACTTCACAGTAACTCCACTGTACTCAGGGGCCTCAGATATCCCTCTTATCAACTGTTAGAATAATTTCAGTTTGCATCACTTCCAGAGCCTGAAAACTCTGCTCTTCCTGGATTTATTTCTGTGGTGCCAGTGAGATATGTGTACCTAACTTATTTTGTGTCGTGGGAATCTGTCCCACTCAACTGAAATGAAACATGATGAGTACATCCCTTCAGACACCCACTCGTGTATAGATGAGGCAGTTCACAGAATCACAGAATGTATAAGGCTGGAAAAGACCTCTCAGATCATCGAGTCGAGCCTATGACCTATGACCAAGACCCAGCTAAACCATGCCACTAAGTGTGGCATCTAGTCTTTTTTTGAACACCTCCAGGGACGTTGACTCCACCACTTCCCTGGGCAGCCCATTCCAGTATTTAATAACCCTTTCTGTGAGGAAGTGCCTCCGAATGTCCAACCCGTAGCTCCCCTGGCGCAGTTTCAGGCTGTGCCCTCTTGTTCTGTCACAAATCGCCTGGGAGTAGAGTCCATCCCCAGCCTGCCTACAACTTCCCTTCAGGTAGTTGTAGAGAGCGATAAGGTCTCCCCTGAACCTCCTCTTCTCCAGGCTGAATAGCCCCAACTCCCTAAGCCTCTCCTCATAAGATTTTCCCTCCAGTCCCTTCATGAGTCTGGTCGCTCTCCTCTGGACCCGCTCCAGCACCTCAATGTCCTTCTTGAACTGAGGGGCCCAGAACTGCACACAGTACTGGAGGTGAGACCTCACCAGTGCTGAGTACAGGGACAGAATTACATCCCTAGTCCTGCTGGCCACACTATTCCTGATACAGGCCAAGATGCCGTTGGCCTTCCGTGCCCCCTGGGCACAGCTGGCTCATGTTCAGCTGGCTGTCAACCAGCATTCCCAGGTCCCTCTCTGCCGGGCCGCTCTCCAGCCACTCAACCCCCAGTCTGTAGCGATAGTTGGAGGTGGGCTAAATTCTTCCTAGATGAGAACAAAGAAATGTAGTCTGAACTGATGAGAAAATAGTCAGTATAGTAATAAGGCTTTATAACTTTTAACCTGAAAGCCAATAACTCTCCCCCTTCCTCCAAACCTTCTTGTACTCCGTACTCACCAATGACGATGTTTACTTTCTTGTATTATGTCTTGTATTTTTATGGATGGAATCCTCTCCTTGATGCCTTTTTTATCGTCTGTTTCAGACAGAGTCTTTCTTAGAATATTCCTTCTTGTTTTCTCTTGTGCCAACTTGAAACTGCGGTATCAGTTTCTAAATCCCTGCTTTAAGTAATTCCACTTCTTGCTGGTTTTGGTGCTTATGTGCAAGTACATGTGTTGTGCTGATGCCAGTTGACTGTCATCCATGTAATTGTTCTTGCACCTTAAAATCAGTCCTCTTACCTTATATTCTCTGTGGATTCTAGTCTTTACTTCCTGCTCTCCTGTTTCTGTGCTTGCGCTGTGTGCAACATTTGCCTTAGCTCTTTTAGGGGAAAAAATACCCTATATTTTAGTCATCCAGTATGAAATATGAAATGGGCCATATTAGGGCATCATAAACATTCCTGACAGTTATTTTAATGATTATGTATCAAGGTAGAGTGTTCAATGGGAATGGTCTAGAAAATAGTGAACTCTTGAGAAGAACAGGAGAATGCATTGATGAGCAAGTATTTCTAAGTGTCACTTGGGCAAACCATTGCTGGACAGCGAAGTTTGGGTAGGAATATTTGAAATGCCTCAGTGATCAAGCACATTCTTCACTCCTTCCTGAAAGTGCCAGCATGCGTGGAAAAAGAGATGGATGCTGCCAGCCAAAACTACTCTGACAGGAGAAGGCTTCATGTTGGTTTTTTTCATCTTTACAGTTGTCACCAGGTGATGCTGTTCATATGTTGTTCCCTAATGAATAAATAACACATATGCTATTTTCAAATATGTATATAAATATAGTATAATGTTTTCATGTTTAGGAATCAACTGTAGTAATAAATACAGCAGCTTCAGGATGTCTCAGTTACCATGTTAATAACTTACATGGGACAAACAAAAGCATCAATTCTCTCTCAACATTTCAGTCGAGAATTTTTCCAGTATTTAAGGGGTCTTTTGATTTTTGTCACCCAATTTTAGCACTGCAACCCTTAGGCATCTGTCTAAACTATCTGTATAGATGTTCGTATAGACAGTCATGCTATTAGGAGTACTGTTGGATGCCTCACTTAGGATGAGATGAATCACTGTCTGCCTGCCACCTCTCAGCTGGGTTACAATCAGAGCTTGCCCAGTGCACAAAGCACTTTAGGTGGCAAAACTGAGAGAGGTTAACTCTACTTGAGTAACCACCACACTGCACACGTCTGGGGAGTCCTTTTTTTTTTTTTTTTCTCTCTGAATCAGACAGTTTCAACCTGCACACTGCAATGCTCAGAGACTCAGAGATATGTGCAGACTCCAACTGGCACCTTTTGGAAACCCTGGAGTTATTTTCCTTGAACTTTGAAAACAAGGAGTTATTTAGAATGATTTCTTACTGGGATCAAAATCAAACAGACAACAGCCAAGAAAAAAAAAGTTCAACATTTTTTGTTAAAAAGTTCAAGACAAATGTTACTCTAAGATTACAGTTACAGGTAAAGAAATGATCAGTAGATTCATAACTTCAAATGCCACAAATAAAGAGGGGATGTTACACAACAAGTTATACATATCTAAAATTGTGACAACAACTTTTGACTATTTGGCTTCTAGATACCTATAATATTGACAAATGGTTATATCAAATTTACATCTTGGAATGTTGACTCTTTTGGTAGGAGTTAGGTAAAAGGGATGGATCCTTGTTTAGTCTGTATATAATCCTGGTTCCATGTGCATAGAATCAGGTGGGAAAAAGAGTATTTTTGATCCTTACTGTGAATTTATTTCAGCCGTAAGTCAACCTCAAAGACAGTATAGTCTTATTTCTCAGAACCATAGTGTCATTGCTTCTATTGTGCTGGTGTTTTCTTATTCCTGTCTTTTCATGTATCTATGTGCCAAGCCTTTTTAGGATAGCAAATGTAACACCCATCTGCAAGAAGGGCCAGAAGGAGGATCAGGGGGACTACAGACCTCTCAGTCTGACCTCAATGCCAGGGAGGGTTATGGAGCAGATCATCCTGAGTACCATCATGAGCATATACTGCACAACCAGGTCAGCATGCCCAATCATCATGAGTTTATGAAGGACAGGTCCTGCTTGACTAACTTGATCTTCTTCTGTGACCAGGTGGCCTACCTAGTGAGTCGGGGAAAAGTGTTGGATGTTGTATGCCTGGACCTTCGCGAAGCATTTGACTCCATTTCCCACAGTATTCTGCTGGAG
>WEIS01085226.1:0-10549 GCA_013389965.1 Todus mexicanus
TGAGCAATGGCAGTTTCATGAGCAGACAAAGTTCAGAATTTCCTTCAGAGGAGAACTGACTCTGACTTTTTGAACTTTCAGACTACTGGACTGAGCAGAGTGAAAACATTTGTTTAGAGACATCATGCATGGATCTAGGGAACAGATGGCTCTACACTATGCCAGAGAATTATGATAAGACATTCAGGCTGCATACCAGGATTTTTTTCCTATTTGTTTCTTTTAAATAATTTTTCTTGCTCTACTGCTTGTTTTCAGTCTCACTTGTTTTTCATTGTTTCTCAGTAATAGTGAATATATGAGATACTCTGCTAGAAACCTGAGGCCACTTAATAAGCAGCCATAAGCTGAGTTCAAATCACATTCACAGAGTAATCCCCCTCCTTGAATGTAAAGATCAAAATTGAAGGCAAGTCAGATGCCTCTAGGATATTATGGTTTCTCAGAGGCTTTCACTGGTGTCCATTCAGCGGTAGCTCTCCTTTTAAAGCATATTCTGTACAAAAAGAATACTAAAAGCAACTTAATGGTGAAGTTGAAGATCTACATAGATTACACTCCCAATGCAAGTGAATGGATTAACTTAACTCTCAATTCCTGCTGCTTAGTGTTGGTTTAATATACTGTCTTGACTTATAATAAGGTTATTGAAAGATAAAAGCATATAAGGAGCTGTGCCACAGATGCGACAGTCAGAACTTCATATGCAAAATAAAAAGAGACATTATAATGAAAAGAAAATTGAATGTTGCTTGTATAAAATCTGGCTTTGTTTTGATGCATAAAACACTGTTCCACACTGAGGTTTTCAAGAATGTCTTAAGTATACAATGCTTCTGATGCCACCCCAGTTGCCTATATATAGATCTGTCTTGTGTAAAGAATTTAAAAAGCATTAGAATGGAGAAATCAAAGAGACAATAAATTTTAAACCAATCTTATTGTCTGCAGCCTAAAGTGTTATTAAGATCAAAGTGGAGCAAACATCTGGCATTTGCCTTTGTGCAAAAATTAGATCAAATTACCTACCATAGGATTTAGATCTCTTCAGTAAGTTCTTTCCATTGTACACATAGGTGGGGTTTTTTTGCTTTTTATTTGCTAGATCTAACTTAACACCTAAATTCTGTCCTGTTCATTCATTTGGAGTTGAAGCAAATTAACAATAAAAATGGAAATATAAGTTCTTCATGAATACGTGTTTCCTAAGGAATATTCAAGGTCCTTCAGAATCTAAGGTTCAGCTAGGCTTCATCTTTGCCATTAAGTGTAATTGTCTAGAAATAAGCTTTACTGAGTACACACAGCCCTGTCTGCCTCCTTGGAAAAAAAAATCCTTCATGCCTACTGTTGTAATTATTGTCATTATTAACTTTATTCTCTTTATTCTATACTGATAAATTACATTGTTAAGAAGCTTGGCACACTGGGCCATACTTTTATGGATAAACTTATCAAATGTCCATTTTTTCAGCCTTCCTAATGCATTCCTAGGCTTTTCATACCTTTTTTTTTTTTAGAAAGATAAATCCTTGTATGTTACATCCATATAGCAATCAAAAAAACCCCCAACAACCCAAACCAACCACAACAGAAGAATAGACTAGTGCAAATCTAAGATTAAGAATATATCTCTTTTCTTAAACCAGACTGTCCCTTTATACCACAACAAACTGATTATAAAACATAGAAATTTGGTCAAGTTTAATTTAAAGGAAAAACAATATTAAGGTATGCAAATTCATCTTTAAACAAATAAAACTTAACAGCGCTCTGTAGTGATGTCATGCAATAACTATTAAATTATGATTAATGAGTTTGAGTATTGCTGTCCCAGATAAGCTGTAACAGATACATTAATTCTTTCCAATTGCTTTCTTTCTGGAATCCATATTGATAATACTGGACAGAAGAATAAGATATAGCTCCCAATTATTCTAGAAAGAGATGGAGATATTATTTTAACCTTTTTTCTTTTGATCTCTTCTAAAATAAATATGGCTGTTTCCATAAGGCATTCTGTAAAAAAAATATGCAAACATGGTGATTTCAAATTTTATTTGCAGAACTTTTATTGGGAGTCAGTGTAGCTTCTCCATTTGATTCATCCCCAAACTGTGTGATTACATCTTAATCACAGCAAGGAGCAGTTACTGCTTATCGCAACATAGAAGTTTGGGGTTTTTTAATGAGATCACAAACATTCTTCTCTTACATCAGTATATAATTTGATCCTCACATCTTGCCCCTTGATCATTCAAAAAGGCAGATTGCGACTTTTATTTTTAATATTTTTAGAAAATAATAGGAAAGGGAGCAACTGACCATTAAAATTTCTGTACTCCTACACCCAGACCATTAAAGCTAAAGGAGCAATAGAGGCAGCCAGAAGCAACACATTGTCAAAGGGCACCTTAAAGTCATCAGCTTCATTCCCAGGTAGGCAGTGCAGATAGGCTTCAGATGTTTTTACAAAGCTACATTACAAGTCAGCATCAAAAATCTACACTGGATTTGTTATATCTGTGTGTTTCTCTGTACTTCTGATTTCAGACTCAGCTGATTAAAAAAAATAAAACAAGGTGCCTGAATCTTAGTGTGGTTAAATTTTTTTGCTACATTAACACCAGGATCTGATGGTTATTAAAAATATGTACCTGTGATATCTCCAGTGTTTTGGATAAATCTAAAGACATTAATTTTCTAACTCCCTGAGATTTTAAATGATGCAGCTCTCCCCTTTAGAAGCCTTTGGTTAGTGCAACCATCCAGGTAAGAAGAATGACACAAAAAAATTTGGACCTTCTTCTGCCAGTATTTTCTAAGGCAGGTTTGGGTTATTTGGAGCAAATAACATGTATTATTTTTAAAAAGCAAAGGAAAAGTGTGTAGGAGGATCACTGGGTTAAGCAAACCTGCATTCTTGTCTCAGTCTTCTATCAGTGACTTGGTGCTTCTTCTTAAGTAAACCTTTTTTGGAACTAACAACTCTAGGTTTTCTCCTGTATACAGGATAGCACAAAGAAATATCAGTCCCCAAGGGTACAGTTCTCCAGTGTTTTGTTGTGGTTTGGTTTTGTTTTGTTGATTGTTGTTGTTTGCTTTTTTTTTTTTTTCCTCAGGAGAAGGTAAATTACAAAGTTAAATTACTGCATCATTTTTGCAAACACTATTTCCCTCTTCCCAGCCAGGCACCTCCACTGACAGGCAGCTGGAGTGGAGCCACCATGCTGTCTGTTGCACTGACCCATCCAGGACACACCACACCTACTGTGCACATGTATTGCTCAGATGTCTTGCACATGCTCAGCAAATCTGACATGCTCTTGGCACCTCAGCCCTATCATGTGTGTCTGAATGAACTACGCAGCACATGGATGACAGAGCGTGTGCAGAGACCCCAAACAGAAATCTAGCCTACCTCTCTGGGGAGGTTATTTCTATCTGTGTCCCCAAAAGCTCATTAAGGTGTATTATTAATGTTATTAGCCTTTCAGTAAGTTTTAGAAGCACAAAAATGCGGGAAGAGAAAGAATACTAAACCAGAAAAACCCTTTAAAACATCCCAAACAACCAGTACTAGCAGACTACTCGGCTCCACTATTGCATGAAGGAAGAACACATCAGATTTTACCAGCACCCAGCTTTTCAGAGTTGGAAATGGCCCTTTTCTCTGGTTACCTGTGTGCGCCACAGGAAAACACTACATGCTGTTCCATCATACAACTGTATGTCTGACTGTGTCATTCATTCCTTTAAACTAAAAGGTGCACATCTGAGAATTACTAGGTTTGGATCATTGCTCAGAGGATTATGTGAAATCAGAGACTGCTCTCTGTCTGGTTCAACAAGATGATGGTATCTTTCAGAGCACCTTTCTTCACAGACAGCAGGATTGCTCACAAGTGGCAGGTTGAAAAGGTAAGATGTGCATCACTGCTGCCTATCTCCCACTGGTGGCGTGGAAAGTTCAAAGAAACTTGTTCTCTGTGGTTGCAATCCTTCCTCAGCCCTGGCCTTGCTCAAGTGTTGCCATCAGGAAAAAAATCTTCCTGTGCTCCTCTATAATTATTTGTCATCCCCTCTGTCCCTATTTACAGTTTGTAATGAGCTGTATTGTAAGGTGTTCCTTCCTTTTCTAGAAGTGAAAGTAAACTGCTAGCTAGACATAAAACTGAAATAAGGTGCAAGGCAGGTACGGTGACTCCGACTTTAACTCTGCAACAGTTCAAGGCTGATTTATATTTTGAACTGTTGCTACATGGTTTACAAGGGGAAAAGTGTTAGTAAAGACTGAGATTTTCCTTCTATAAATTGTGGAAGAGTGAGGGGGAAGTGACAGACCTCATTTAAAAACCTTATTGAAGCAACTGTGTTGAATGATGGTGCCATTGCTTGTCTCTGTGTCTCATTGTCATAATGTAAGCCCTTTTATAATTAGAAGGAACCACTGCAGTCCGAGTAAAGTACAACAGATCCAGAATGAGCTGGAAACTTAAGGAAGAAATAAAAAGTAATAAAAAATAATAAAAAACCAAACAACAATAGATGTGGACTGGAGAAGATATTTTATTTATTTGTTACTAGTAGTTAAAATGATGTACAAAAATGCTGGGAACAAAAAACTCCAATTCTATTGAGTTACAAAATAATTAAAACTTCATTTTAAACCATGTTTTGCTTTGTGAGACTGAGCATGAAAATACTACAGCCTTAGGTTATACAGTCCATTGTTTTTAGAATAAAGCAGACATTTAAATACATACTGTGATTGATATTAAATATCTCGTATAATTGTAAGTTAGCAGAACTTTCTTACTCTCAGGCAGTAACTAGCAATTCATAGAAGTTCTTTGTATAGATTTTATATATTGGGGGAGGGGAGGGATCTGCCGCAAGGGGAGTCCATCATGATCTATGCACAGGCTGGTTTGGAACATAAAGATCTGTAAAACTTTTATCAGTTTTCCTTGAGAATGCTAGCCTAATCTTAAATGAAGCAGTGTGTAATACCTGAAGCTTTGCTTAATGGCTAAAGATTGAGGGACATAACAGTCAAAGATAATGAGAGTTTTGCTGTCAACTTCACATGCAGAAAAAGTTCATTCTTAAGGTGTTCCCATTTCTTGAACAGAAACCCTGGCTAGTACAAAACTTTCAGCAATAACTGAAATTGGCCCTTACACCTGGAAACAAACTCAGCAAAAGAGGATATGTATTAATAATAACATTAAATATCCATATCTTTCTGTTTAACTATTCACATTCCACACAGTGGAAATCTACCTCCTGTAATTCCAGATTTTAAAATTGGATTTTAAAATCCATGAAGAAATGTGTCAAACCTGCTGAGTGAGAGTACACCAGATGAAATGCATTTTAATAATATCAATCAGTGAGTTTCAATTTCTTAATCTTACAAATGCAGACCTCACAGCAGTGGATATTACAGTAAGTATGTATTAATTGCAGAGATGCAAGATACCGCAAATAATTGCATGGTGCATTGTGTAACAGCTGGGGTATCTAGTATAATAAGTGCACATAGGATGTATCTCTCACATGCCACTCACTGTCTGTTTTTCCCTTTGGACATGCCAGTAAGAGCAGAATTGTCTTCCTCAGCATTCAATGGACAGACATGCTGTCACGATAATCGCCCTATGGCTGAGAGAGGCATCTGCTGTGAGAGAATAGTTACACCAATAGCGGATACTAGAAAGTATTGCTGTCGAATGAGGAAACTCAGTCATGGACTATCCAAGACCTATCATACAATTAATGTGGACTTAGCTCCCATTTCACTCACATCTGTGATGTCAGAGGTTTTTTTTCAGGCCCAGTACTGACTCTGGCATAGAAACACCTTTCCTTAGGCTGTTGGGGTCCTGCAGGCACAGGTAGGAAGGTGCCTGTGAAATCTTCAGCACCTGGCTGGAAAGTGCCTTTGCAAGGCCAGCACCCGGGACAGCATGAGCAGTCTGCACATCATGAGAGGCAGCCAGCGAAACAATCTCCAGGCTTTCCATCAAGTGCCCAGAAAAGCAAGGGCACCATGTGTGGAAAGGCTGCCTCTCAGGCCAAACGGTCCAGGGTCCACCTTGCTAAAGTGATTTCTTTTGCAGGACCTCCTGTGCTTTTGTCAAAACCTACAGCCCTAATGAAGTTTAAGCTCCTAATCCTGAAGAAAAGGCAGGATAATCTCACAGGTGAAATTCATCTAGCTGTTGGAAGTACTGTGGCCCTTTTTCTGTTTTGGGTTTTTTTTTTCCTAAAATGAGAGGGGCAGTTAAACCTTAATTTTCAGGAAATTCTCTTTACTTAGTCCAAATCCAGTTTAAATGCAAGTCTGTGGTAAAAGATATAAAAAGAGGATTATTGCTGACAAAGTTCTGCATCTCTTTTTTCAACAAACTGCATGCCTGTGGCAAAGCTAAAATAACAATAACAATGCAATGTTTACTAGTCATGAATGTCATGTCTTTTGTCTCATGTGGTTATTGCATTTGCAGTCACATGATGCTTATTTTAATTTTTGCTTTGCTCTTTATATACTAAATTACTGCCATTCTGTACTTGATCTCGGTTAGCAAGATTTTTGTGCTGTGGTTATGTATAGGTTTTATGTATGTATGTAAAAAAGAGAAGGAGAGACTTCGCATACACACAATGGAGTATTCATACTCATTGCATGTATGTATAGGTACCCATGACTAAAAGATACTGCATATACATATATATGTAGATATAAAGAATAACTGGTATCAGAAATACGAGATATCAAATGGATCTAGTAGCACAAGAATGGGTTTTGATTGATTTAGAAAGTCATTAGAATTCAGAAGTATATTTATAGCCTTGTATATAGTTTCTTTTTAATTTATGTAATATATGACCAGGTATATAAATTAAAGCAAAACGTAAACAGAAGATAGTATCTCTTCATCTGTGTATTCCTATTTGTGTATCCCTTTATGTATACCTTTTTCTGCTCCCTTCTGTACTCTCCTCATCTACGTACTTTGGCCTTTTGCTTTCTAATTCACTGTAGCTCTGCTTTCCATCCAGCTATAGTGACTTTTCAACACTCCCACATCCCCCCATTGTCCTCCAGACATGGCTTTTGGATTAGTTATTTTTTTTTAAGAAACGTTACAAACTCTTGATACGGCTGCTATTTTCAGTGGTGGTTTTGCTATGCTTTAAACTGCTTTTTTTTTGCCTACTTCGTATTTAAGAATAGATTCATGCTTTCAAATATATTGTCCTCTCACTTTGATGTTTCTCTTAATACAGTAAAATAAATAGCATGGCAGATGAACATTAGCAAAAGCCACAGCTCCACTTTACCAGAAGGAGCAAAAATGTGAATATACACTAGGAAACCTAATTCATAACTGCAGGTGAATAGATGTTTTTAATCTTGCACAGCCCTGTAAAATTTGTCATAGTAAGCATTCATATATTTGCTTGTACACATCCATTTTCTCCCTTACACACAAACACACACATGCATGTCCTTCCCTTACATCATTTTGTTGTTGTTGGTTTTGGAATTATTTTAGGTATTTCACCTTGTTTTAGGTATTTCACTAGGTTCCTTTCAGTTTTGCCCAGCCTTAAAGATACGCTAGTTCATGCCACTCACTCTCAACACTAGCAATGATTGCATACAGTTATTGCAGTCGCTACATTTGTCTCAGTTTAGTCCAAGTCAATAGATATACACCGGCATTCCTTAACTCGGGTGATTCTTTTCTTCTTTCTTGGGGGCTGAAGCTCAGGACAATTAAGTGTAACAGTCATGGTGGTGAATTTCTTGGGCTTGCAGAAGGAACAAGATTGGAAGGAGCCTTCTTCTTTACGAACATGCCTGGGGATGTAGAAGGAATTGCACTGGCCATAGCAGAACCTGTTAATAATGGTACGACTGTTGCAGCCTTCTTCGTGGATAGTTTGTTTGAGGGGTTGAGTTTTACACCAATCCCGCTTTAGGTATTTGCGCTCAGTGATGTGCAACGCTTCCTGACTTGACTCCAGCACCTCTTCAGCAGGCATCGATGTGCCTTTTCCTCGTTCTCGATGCCTAGAGCCTGACTGCTGCTGTGTCTGCGTTTGCTCTGAATCATTGGGCTGATCTTTGTCAGGAGGAGGAATAGCACCTTGAGATCCACGATTTCTCTTTCTCCCTTCTGCTGTTGGTAGCAGAAATCCCATCAGAAGAAACACAGCACCAATAGCATACAGTGTGCGGACCATCCTATATGGAGGAAGTTGAGGGAATAAAGCACAGTTGTGGATTTCAAATATTAACAGAAGCCAGACATACAGTAAATTTTCAGTGCCATGAAAGAAAGGTATGCATGTGTGCACACACTTATAAAACATAGGCATTTAGCCTTTACAAGATGGAAAGCTGTTTCCAAATTACCAAGTGATAAAAGCATTCAACGTCAGAGGCTAAAATAAACCCAAACAGAATTTCATTTTGTGTAGCAGGCGTCTTTTCCAGCTCTTTTCTCCATATATATTACTCCAATTAAGAGTTCTCATTCCCTTCTTACAGTTCACTGGCATTAGGAAGGTTGCTCCTGACATACACTCGTGGAAGAACAGATTTTATGTTACACAAGGATTTATATGACATAGGTCTCTACAATATTAGAGGACTAAGCTCTTTGACTAAGGAACACATAGCTAGACAAGATCTCCTGAATCAGACTCAGAAGCTTTGTACCACTTCTTGCACAATGTATAACCAGAACATAATGTGCATGCTATATCCATCTGTTGTCTGGTTTACGTCATCGCAAGCTCTGTCACACTGTACCTCTGAAATGGTCCAGTGCATCTGAGTGTATGATGCTTAAGGCAAGGTATCAGGCAATTAATCAAGTTTAAGCAACTAACATAAAAGAATACTTATGCATAGGTTAAAAGAGATGCATCTATAATTTCATTGACAGAAGTTATACAGATGCAGTCACAGCATTAAAAATTTTTGAGATCTCTGCATTTTATCCATTATATACAGAATGATACTGAAAAAATACAAGGACAGCAGAGTTTTATATACAACATCAAGTATCACATAGTTTGTGCACACACACAAAAAAACAAACTTCAAGAAGTGTACTAAATGGAGACAATTGGTTCTTCAAAACTGCACCCTTGCTCCAAACCTGGAAGGAACAGTCTTTCTTGCTTCACTTATTCCACCACTTCTGCTGCCTCCCAAAGCCTTGAATTCTTCTGGCTGCTCAGTCAGCTCAAGACACCAACCATCCAGGAAGAAACTGTCACAGTTTTCCCCCTTCTAGAAATACCATGGTCTCCATGTTGTTCTGGGAAGTCAGGGATTTGGCAGCAAAACAGACATGTCAGGGAGCGAGGCTCTCAGCAGACCCTCTCCATGGAGCCTTGGAAGAAGCCACCAGAAATGAGCAACTGCTTGCAAAAAAACTTTAGAACAGGACCACCGAGAAGAGGCACATGCATTAAAAATGAGAAAAATTGTGAAAAAATAACCCTGAGGAAGTTGCTATCTTCCACCTGCTTAGAGTCCTGCAGTTGCATCCCTTATTTGACTTATTTTATCAGTACAGGACAAATTAGTGTTTGAACTGAAGAGTCCTGCTTGTGTTACTGCCTAAGAAACATGAAACCAAGGGCACCATCCTGGACCACTTTATTCACTCTGCCTGAGACCACACAACTAGGCAGGAAAGCAGCCAAATGCCATGCTGTAAGGGCCACCTAGATACTCGGCAGAGGCTCCGGGTAAGAGCTGTTTGCTATAAAAGATAACTTAATTTCTCAGTTACTAGGTCTTCCCAGTCACATGGAGGAAATAAATGTTATATTATGCTATTCAAAATGTGTTTCTCACCAAACAGACTGGGAGAGGAATGACTGGAGTCAAAAAGTTATCATAACAGGGGTTCCATTGTATTCAGGGATTTGCTTCAGAATGAATATTTTAAGTATTTCTCCACAGATTGTTAGAGCACCTAGAGTTTATAATACGTATGATAAAAATATGCATTCCTTTTATTGATTTATATTTACGTACCAATACGTCCTATGTTTGGCAGAAGCTTCAGGTTTCAAGCAATGATTGTAAGAACAACAGTATTGCTGACTCCAACAGACAACTTGGAAGGGCTGCTTTTAATATCTAAACAAAATATGGTACAGAACATGCAATTTTAATAACCTTAAGGCTCTGACATAGAACAAAGAAAAAGTTGGGAATTCCAATTGAAGACTAAGGCAGCCTAATTTCAAGTTGTCAGCTTGGACTTCACATTCATTTTTTTCCCCATTTCTATTACAACCTGAATGTTACCTTAAAATGTTTCTTTTTAAATGTAATTTTGTCTTTAAAATTATTTTTTAGAAGAGTTATAAACTGCTGCTTATTTTCTCAAGAGATCAGAATGACTCCTTCCAGAACTATTCCTATTTCTCTGGTGACTGTATACCCATGTTGCATTTAGAAAGCATTTTAATATGCACTTTATTTACTTAACGTGGTGCCAAAGCCTTA
>WEIS01085240.1:723-10723 GCA_013389965.1 Todus mexicanus
CTCAGCCCAGTGACTCCAGGATGGCCCCTGGGTGCTTCAGGCAGATCTCATCAAGTTCAAAGGCTGCCAGAGGGGATGGATTGGGAGGTTCTAGTATTTCTCAGTTTATTCACTTGTTAGATCCTGGCATACAATGCTTCTTGCTGCATAGCATGAAGACACCGGATAATATCTGCAGATAGGTCAATAACGACTTGAGAGTCAGAAGTCAGGCAGCAGCACTTAGTGGTTGAATGCTTTCAGGAGAAACCAACAGTAAGAGGAAGGTGGAGCAGCAGAGAAGTTGCACACTGCCTGGTGTCCCTCTGCGTGCATTCAGTGCACCCAGCAGCCACCAGCAGCCCAGATACAATAAGGTTCAGTTTTGGTCCATGCCAGGGCTGGTGGCAATGGATCCCTGCATGGGTGCTGAGAAGACACGCCCAGCCCAGGAGGTTATTCATCCTCCAGGCACAGCCTTCTGGAATGGGCTGCCCAGGGAGGTGGTGGAGTCAGCATCCCTGGAAGTGTTCAAAAAAAGACTAGATGTACACTTAGTGGCAGGGTTTAGCTGGGTCGTGGTGGTAGGTCATAGGCTGGACTCGATGATCTAAGAGGGCTTTTCCAGCCTTAAATATTCTATGATTCTATGATTCTGTTGCACAGGTCTCCACTTACCTCCCTTGGCTTGTCTGTCCCAACGACAGCAGTAGAGATGGCTCTGCAACGCGTCCAGTATGGCTGACCCCAAACCTCCCTCACTGCCTGGCCCAGTCACCTCACCACAGCTGAGCCTGAAACCTCCTGGATGAAAGGCCTCTTAGGCTTCATGGAAGAGATGGACCGCATGCCATGGTGAAAGTACTTGGCATATTGTGCATATCACCCAGGCTCAGAAGCGTTAGCTGGGAGGAAGCTCTGAAGGTCCCTAGTCCAGCTTCCCAATTGAACAGAGGTATCAACAGTGACAGAGGATGTCACCCACAGCTTTCTCAAGCAAAATATTTGGAAGCCTGTGAAAATCTGCCACAGCAAGGGTCCAGAGATAAAGCAGAAAATGGCATGAGAGAGAATCAGCAAACTCTCCTGCAGACATGATGGTTAAAGGAATAGTTTCTGGAGCAGCTCTCCCTTCACTCGTGGGCTGTAGTACCCTGTCATAGACTGCATTCATGGGCACGATGCTGGAGACATTTCTGAGCAGCAAGGCAGAGCTTTGCTCTGTTGGGAGCTGTGCAGTCACTGTGGGTGCTCTGGAGAGCCCATGGTCTGGCTCCTTGATGTATCTGAACAGAGGAGGAGCCCACGGAAACCACAGGACAGTGCTGATGTACTGATAGGTGGTGAGCTCAGCCTTCGGCATGCTCAAGGTCTTCACTGGCAGCGGGACAAAGCAAAGCATGAAAGGAAGATTTGGCAGGGGTAACAGGTTTGCTGTTCTGGTGTTTACCTCCAAGCATGGAGAATAGCACAGTAGAAAGACCAGAGCATGAGGCAACTGAAGGAAACCACTGCATGAACGACTAGTGGTGGGAAGTGGGCCCTGTGGTAGGCAGGTGCAAGTAAGACAGTCCATGGAAGGACTTGAAGGTGAAGGCAAGTACCTTGTACCTGGAAGAGCAGGGATTGACATGTGGAGAGGGATGTGAGAGAGGGATGATGCAGGAAAGGAACAAAACAACATGGTTTTTCAAGCACTGATCTGGGTGGATGGTAGCACGATGATGGTCAGATGAAGAGATACAGCAGCTTTAGTAACGCAGGCACATGACAGGGTGGACACAGGCAAGTGTACTGTCGGTATGTGGGCAGGAGCAGAAAGGCTGCAATGATGAGATACTAGACACAAGAGACCTACAACTAAGGTACTACCTGATCACAGGGGTTTAGAAGGAGAGCTAGGACAATCCTGGGTTCCAGGGTAAAACAGGCAGCACACAGGTGGCCCACGTGACTGCGGTATCCAAAAGTGGTGGAGATTAAGATCTCTGAGCAAGTGATGTTTGGCTGGAGCTGGCAGCTGACCATCCTGTGTCCCTGATCATGCCCATTGGGACAGATCCCATCTGGTCCCTGTCCCATCCAGATCTGGAGCATCAAGGGAGCAGGAGGGAAGAGAAGAGGAAGCTGAGGGCAGTTGATATCCATTAGCCCCTTGCCCAGACAGCAGGAACTGGTGCAAAAAAGCACCTTGCTGGGAAATGCATCTTCAATCCACCTGAACCACCTTAGGGCAGTCTCCTGTCACCTGCCACTTCAGGGTGCACATGCCAGCCACACCAAGGCAGTAAGGACTGTATCCTCCTGTATCCTCACCACCTTCCCTGCTTCTTGATCCAGGCTCTGCTCAGGTGTAGCTACCTGTAAATGGGATACAGGCTAATTTCACAGCAGGCCCAACATATCCCTGTCCCAGAAAAGACAGGAGACAGCACCAGGACAACGGACAGCTGGGTGAGGCTAAAGAAACCCTTGCTTCACCCTATCTTTTCTTCCACACAACGTCAGCTGAGTAGGAAACATTGCTAAAACCCCAGAGAATCCCAAATACCTTTGGGTTTTTCCCTTGCCAGGAGTTAAGCAATTCCCAGGGTAGAAACAGTGTAGCGCAGGCTGACAGCACAGATGCTGAATGATGCTTTCACTTCCAGATCTTGCTGTGTGCCACACCTTTTAGTAATCTAGACCCTGCACAGCAGACACTTCTTCCTGGGGTTTTCAGACAGCAAAGGTGGGAGGGAACAGACCACACAAGTAGAATTTCTCCTGTTACACCCCGTGCCATGTGGATGGTGATCGGAGCTTCCTCTTGCACTGATGAAAGGAAAGGGATGTTACTATCCCAACAGGATTTTCAGCAGGGCTCAGCAACCACGTTGGTCACAGCTTCTGATTTTGCCCCTTGGAGTTCTGGTTGTACCTCTGATGCTACACTGAGGCCCATCCCTGCATTCACCTAATCTTGCTGGGGAAAGGGGCTTCTCTACAACCCCACCTCCCGCAGTATCCCTTAGAGGCAGCTCCCAGCTATCTGTCTCTGTAGCTTTCACCCACTCCCCAGTTCCCAGAAGAGGATAGGAGATTTCTTTACTGGAACGTGTCACTTCTCCTTGTAGTATGTGTTTATATTTATATGTTCGGCACATAAATGTACACAGATCTCTTCACTCAAAAAACGCTGCAGAAATGGCACTAGCCGAGGCAATGTCTGACCCCAAGCCATCCTTGCTACGGTATCTGAGTGAGCATTCTCCATTGAGGAGCTCCAGCCTCTCACAGGGGAGCAGGGAGATGCATGGCAGCACCTTTTCCTGTGACACCTCCTTGAATTGCATGTGACCATGTTGTATCCAAAAGTGTTGGTGAGATACCAACAACACGAGGATCCACGTTTGGTTTCCTCTGTTGCTCGTTCTGCCTGAAACATGAGCCAGTGGTACCATGAGCATCTGACATCAGCAGAACAACTGGAGACTGCAAAGCACAGTCCTTGCTGTGAGCAGCTGTGGGAACTGAGCTGTCAGCCTTTCACTTTGCCCTAAACATGACAGATGAACTTACACCATCCCACAGATCACCTCCATCCTTCACAGACCTCTAGCAACAGAACACTGTTCAACCCCCAGCCCAGCAGCGCACACAAGTTGGGGTCACCATGAGCAGACTGTTCCCCAACTCAGTGGCTCCAGCACCTTCTGGAAGTCCCTTTTTTTTTTTCCTGGGCTTTTCTTGAGAGATTTGCTCTTGGGTCATAGCTCTAGAGTCAGCTCCACTATCATGGTCTTTCTTAACGATGAGCTGGTTGTTTGCACCTGTGAGCAGGTCGCTAACCCAGGGTGTCTGTGCAGACAGTGTTACGCACATGCACACGCCCATGTGCATACAAACACACATGGCCACACACAGCCATTTGCACCAAGCCAGCAAAAACTCACACCGTGACTCTGCCAGCAAAGCAGAGCCAGGAATCCCTTCCCAACTGCAGGGGCTGTATTGACTCTCGGAGAGTAACTTCTAGTACCTACAAGCACATAATGAGCAAAAGCCTTGACCTGGAAATGCAAATAGACATATAATTCATATTTAATAAGGCAGTTAATGTACTGTGTGTCCAGTAAAGAACCATTCAGATCCCATCACCCACTTATTGAGGTTACTCCACATAATAAATTCCAAATGAGTGATAATGGCTGTATTTGGAATTATATTAATAACTGTGCATGTATATCTGAAACCAGAGAAATGAGGGTATAGTGAGGGCTGAGCTTGCTCTGCAGGCAGGGCAGCAGGCGGGCCCAGGAGTAGCTTGGAAATTTTCTGTAATTGCCATCAGCTTCGAATGAATTAATTAATTGACTCCCCTTGCACTCTGGCAGAGGGGAACTGTTCTCAGGCACTGAATCAATGAACGCCATGTACAAGTGACTGATGAGAAGGAAGGGTTGAAAAGGAAACATTTTTTGCAGTTTCTGTTTCTGCAGTTCTTCAGTTACTGAATACATCTACTCAGGTATCTCACTTCTTCGACTGTTTACAGTTTGGAGGAGAAAATCTGTAATTTCACATACTCTGGAAGAAAAAAATATTTAAAGAAACCCCAGTTGAAATTAAGTTCTAAGGGGAATCGGGAAATACCAAATTCAAACTGAAAAGAAAGGTTTATTTTGAGCACTACCAAAACCTTAGAAATAAAATGGATATTCATTTCAAAAGAAAACACAATACCTTAAATGTAACTTACTGAACTATTTGTTTCAATAATACATCCCATTTTCAGTACTTCAGTACATTTTGAGAACTACCAGATGAAAAAACCTCCGTTCCTTTTAAGATCTCTATGCTTCTCTAGTTTAGTGATTTGCAGTTATAGACACAGACTGAACTTGTAGTACTTCTTTTTGCAATGAAAGAGGATTTTATCTCAACTATTTTTGTCTTTGTCTCCTGCACCTTTGTCCACAGCTGACAGCTCCTGCAGATGCACCCACCTTGCATGGGAAGGCATTTGCACCACTATGCACACTCACATGCATCCATGCACCTTCATGGCAAGTAAAGGGTAGGGTGGTAAAGGGTAGGCTCCTCAGCCTGAGCAGACATGAGGCCAGCAATATTTTAGGAAAGCTGATGGTCATCTTCTAGCTTTACTGATAGCTACTTGGGTGATCTGAAAAGCCCAAGACTCACTTAGCTGATCAGCTTGGGCTTTTAACCCAGGGCACGTAAAGCACTTGAGAGAATCTCGGAGCAGGTAGAAATGGGTATCTGGAGGACTTTAGTCAAACCTGCTATCACCAACACCATGGCTCAGTCTAGTCAAGTCTTTAAAAGTCATGAAATCATAGAATCATTGAGGTTGGAAAAAACCTTTAAGATCATTGAGTTCAACCATTAACCCAGCACTGCCAAGTTCACCACTACCCTGTGTCACTAAGCACCATGCCTACACAGCTTCTAGCCCCTCCAAGGATGGGGGCTCCACCACTGCCCTGGGCAGCCTGGGCCAGGGCTTGACAACCCTTTTGGCAAAGAAATTTTTCCTAATGTTCAGGTTTAAGACCTCTCCTAGTGCAATTTGAGACCGTTTCCTCTTGTCCAAGAACCCAGGCTGAAGATGTCCTCACCCTGCAGCCCAGCTCACATCTGTTCCCACACACTGTCTGCACACAGGACAGAGTGCACAGTCAGGACCCGACGTTCACCAGCTGCAGCTGGGCTGTGGGAAAAGGTCAGGACAGAGTTCAACTATGTGGTTTCTAAGGGGTTAATAAAGCAAGGCCAGCCCTGCACTGCAAGCGTTCTGCTGCCTACCCCTGCCAGCTCTTCTGGAAATTCACAGGGCCATGGATTTCTCCCAGTCACTTACACACCTCTGATGCTTTGCAGCACCCCATCCCTCAGAGCTGGCTTCCCTGAAGAAACAGGAGGCAACAGGGTTGAAGCCAGCAAGTGTGCATTTGCTCGGGAGACTTCCTCCTACCCAGAGCAACCCCCCTGCCTTCCCCTGCAGCCCCACTCTGCAGCCCCTGCTCAAGCCCTGGCTGGAAGCCCAGCATAGCCCAGCACACAGCCCCACCTGTAGCTGAGCCCAGCAAGGGCTGCTGGGCTGCTGAGGCAGGCAGATAGGAACTGAAAAGCCCAGGCCACATAGAGATCATCTCTGCTAGCATCAGCGAACAGTTCAAAAGGCGAGTATCCTTTCTCCTTGCTCTCAGTCTCCTTCTGTTTCTTTTAAGTATAAAAATGGCACCAAAAAAAAATAAAATAAAAAGGAAAAAAGAAGCAAGAGAAGGGAGAGAAAAGAAAAGAAAGGGGTGACTTCCAGCCAAGCAGTAAAATGCCATCTGTCTCCTGACAGCTCATGTGACACTGACAGACGTCCACTGAGAGCCAGAGCCAAAGGCACAGCAGCCCATGATCCCTGGCACAGCAGATGAGGGAGGACCCCTTCCCCAGCCTCTGCTCTCGCCCAAACCCAGCAAAACTTCTTGAGCCAGGAGAGATAAATAAATCCAGCTGATCCTTGCTGCCCTTCCCACGGGGAAACGTGCCCAGGGCGGTGGTGGAGGTGGCAGTGTCGGACTTTGGACTGGAGCTGTCTGTGCCGCGTGACTTTTCACCAGGCTGGGATCCCCTCGGATCCACCTGTTTCCCTCTCAAAAGCAGCTCCCAGAACACAAAGGAGATGAACA
Organism: Todus mexicanus; assembly: GCA_013389965.1. Lineage (NCBI taxonomy): Eukaryota > Metazoa > Chordata > Aves > Coraciiformes > Todidae > Todus > Todus mexicanus. Next base: position 7,395 of record WEIS01085240.1, read on the forward strand.
GCAGGCAGCCCGCCACCCCCATCCAACCCAACTGCTTAATTGCCTCTAGGGAAAGAGCCTCGCTGACCCTGGGACCCTCCTAGGCTGGAAGAGCAGCGACGAAAAGGGAGCCGTACAAGACAGACGTGCTGCTGTGGTTTCCAGTGACCCGCCGTGGGCTGGCCCTGCAAACAGACGCTGCCACAAAGAGGGAAGCTGCAACTCATGTTTCCTGGGACCACAGATGTCTCTACATGACAAAGCCACTTCCCAGAAAGAGAGATGCCCTGATACGGTCCCAGAGGAGACAGCAGGGAAGTCCCCGTGCAGTGAGTGGATGAGGAAAAGTCCCAAATGTTCCTCATTTCTCTGGATTCCCAGCAGTGATGGTTTCAGGAGAGCACGACTTAGCTGGTTGTTGGAAGGTGCAACTTTCTTGCCCTACATCCCAGGCACCCGTGGATTAGTACAGCAGCACAGACCCTGGGAAGCTCAGCACCCCATGGCAAGGCTCCCTGTGAGGGCGAAGGAGCTCTGTTCATGGTACCCATTGAGTGGTCCTGCGCAGGCTGGGCACAAGGCCATGCACCTGTATGGAGGCATGACCATCCTCATGTCAGCCAGGGCTGCAGGGCCAGCACACCAGTGAGGTGTCCACACAGTCCTTCTCTGGAGTACCAAGCCCACCATCAGGAGTCAGCAGTGCAGGCCAGTACATGCCTCCTTTCCTGTGAACCTCTTCTTGTTCCCAACCTCACCATCCAGGCCAACACTCACCACCCAATATGTGGCAGGACCACACTAGCTTGGCCAGCTTGAAGCTGAGCTGCTCATTTCCTAAGCCTGACTCCTGGGAACAGAGCTGCGTAAGAAATCACCAGCCAGACACTGAGCTGGGGGGGGTGATGTGAGGAGGCCCAGGAGACTGGTTTCCCCTGCCTGCCAACAGACCAGCAAGACGAGGCTTTAAGGTTCCACAACACCCTTGGACCCTTCCCCACAACCATAACACCTGGCAGTACTTGGGCATGGTTGGGTGCTCTGTGAGGTCCTGAGCACCTTCCCAGAAGGCAGCTGGAAGTTCAGGGCAGCAGGAGGTGGGCAGCTCCAACCAGCCCAGCTTCAAACTTTCAAGTCCGTTTTGGTGCTCACACCTTCTGCAACAGTCTGAGAGTCACTTGTGGCTCAGCATGGTGCTGGGGGGAGATGCTGCTGCCAACACTGAGCATCCCATAACCCCTGCTCCATCTTTAAGTCTGACCATTTCTAATGCTCTGAGCCCAATGGCAGACTCATGCCTTGACCTGCAAGGCTTCATTTCACTTTTCTCACCAGGAGACATGGAGTTACAGTGTTTGCAGATGCCATTTCCCAGGTGCATCCCCAGATGAAGCAAGGCAGAGGAAGATCCCAGCATCCAGTAGGTTTTCTGAGTGAGTGCTGGTCACTGGGTACCCAGCATGGGTTGGGATCCTAACTCACTAGAAGTGCAGCACAAAGCCAGGCTGGCCCCTGTCCCACCTCCACCAGCAAGACTGAAGCAGTCTGCCAGTGGCTGCTGACATTCTGGTCCTGCTAGATGAAGCCACCAGAGAAATGACACCACATTTCACACTGTGTCCTCCCTGCTGCCTTCAGGGACAGCCCTGGCCCTTGGCATTGCCAGAGAGATGAGAGAAGGGCTGGACATGTGGCTGTCTCTTGAGAGTGGGCAAAGAAACAGAAAGATTGGGCCAGGATAACACCAAGCCAAGGGGCATGGCACCAGGACAGCACCTCTCTCCCTCGTCTGCTGCAGCAGGTCAGTGCTGCTGTAAGGAGAAGCCACCATGCAGAGCGGCTCCAATGACACACACCCCAAGCACACCATGAACTTAGGCTGTGAAGCCTGGAGGACCCTGGTGTATCGCACACGATTTGCCAAGAAGACTTCCAGTGTCACCTCCCCCAGATCCTGATTTGCTGCCTACAAGCAGCTTTCCACTTGTTTCTACACTGCTTGACACCAGAGGTGGTCTGCCTGACCTATGCACCTACCCCTGAGCCTGCTGTTATCTCAGGTGACTCCTAGCAGTGTCCTGCTCCCCTCAATGCCTGCCTTGGCTGTGCCTCCAGGGCTTTTTCAGGAGGCTGGTGCATGTGTCATGCAATGGGGACTAGGCTCAGAGCTGTCTGGGGTACAAGGAGAGTGTTGGTACACAAAGGGCTTTGAGCCAAGACAAAAATGGTTACAGGGTGCAAAGAGCTCTAGAGTGACGCTTAAGAGTTTATTGTCATAGCAGAGGAAAAAGCTCCATTTATGTTGTGAAATGATGGTGTGGGATTGCTTGGCCCCAGCCCAAGGGCCAGCGGAGGGATGGGGCCAGGCGTTACTGCAGGTGGGGCTGGGAGGTGTGTGGCTGCCTCCATCCCAGCCCCGCAGGAGCCACCGTCCAGTCCTGGGTGCAGAGAAACACTCTGAAACAGTTTGGCCCTGCTGTGTTTAACCTGGCTAATGATTACCCAGATAGGACGTGGCCATTCAAGGGCACAGGGTAGAACCAGCCCTTCTGCCTTTGCTTACACAGCTCACACAGCTGGGCCATTCCCACGGGTGACATACGGAGAGCGTGACAGCAACAGGGGAAGTGCCAGCTCAGGAGCAGCATCCAAGGGCTTGGTCTGGGAGAGCAGCCCAGAAGATGCTGCCCAGCCCAGCTCTGCTTGAAACTTCCCCCAAGCAAGAGCTGACCCTAATGAACACACTTGCATATCTCTGCAGAGACGTTTTTGCATCCAAACACAATTCCAGGGAAATGGGATCGTGCTCTTTATCCTTGTGGCATCCATCAGGAGTTGAATCAGTAGTTAATGGGAAGCTCTGGCATCATGAAGAAGGCCTCCTTGTGTGCATCACACTTGGAGGCCCCACAATGTTTGCAACAACACCCTCTTACCTGCCCAGAGAGTAGCTTCTTTCTCCTCCATGGCCAGCTGCAGCAGTTTTACAGCAAACTCCTTCCTTTCACTACCCAGTTCAGCCTCCCAAGTTCCTGGGATACTGTCTGAAGCCTGCATATGTCTACCGTGATGAAGAAGAGCAAGTCTTTGATCAGGGCATGATCTCATCTCTGCCATGAGTGTCAGAACTCTGAGAAAACAGAGAGCACGGCCATGGCTGAAGAGATCCCTGCCTATCTGAGAAACACCCTTTCTAAAATCTCATCGAAAGCCACCCTCTGACCGAAAGCTGAAGGCATCAGGTTCTGTGTTTCCCCCAAGCCTGACAGTAAAATGTCAGGACCAAAAAGCTGAAGGAATGGAGAGACTGCTTTGCCTGAATGCACACACGCAGCTCATCATGGGATCCA
>WEIS01085240.1:13223-43356 GCA_013389965.1 Todus mexicanus
AGAGCCAAGCAACAACACTTGGCAAAGTTATCAGCACATGGAGAACATCTCCTGTGCAGGTAACAACCAATGCTCAGGTCAACAAACCCTGCACAAGAAAGAGCCTCCTCAATGCGATCAAAGGTCATAAAATAAACTCCCACAGGAGCTCCCTGTGCCCACTCCCAGGGCAAGGTCCATGGCTCTGCCATACCCACTGAGGAGCAGCTGCTGTACAACCTGAGTCATGACCCAGCTCTTGCAGCTCCCTTCTTTGCCTCCTCTCTAGCTGACACGTGGCAAGAACCTCTTTTTCCAAAAGCGGAGTGGCCACACAGGCTGCCCATCATGACCAGCACCCAAGAAGATTTCTGCCCACATGGTGAATCCTGGCCATGAGCACCAAACTTATCCTTCTAGGAGCTCAGCATGTCCATGGGCTGTCCTGTCTCTCGATGGAAAACCCACCTCATGGGAGCTGTGACTCTCTTTCAGCAGCTTATTGCACACAAAGAAACAGGACAAATTTCCAGCATCGAAAAGCTGTCCCCTTCTGCACATCATCCACGGGTGCAATATGCTCCACACGTGATGAGACCACCACACGGATCAAGATCACACCACCTACCAGCTCAGCCACCAGCACAGAAACTGGGGGCCGGCCACAAGCAGCCCATGTCCATTACTGAGAAGCCACATCTCTTCCAGCCAGTGTTCCCTGCACCTCCTGTAAGAGTTACCTCTTGGCAGGTCACTCATCTGGCCTCTCCCTAAGTGTCTGGCCCCACTTCTCTTCTCTAGTGCACTTTGCCTGAAACAAAACACAGAGCTCTGCAAAGCCACAACACAACTGGGTTCCCATGGAACCATGGCAGACACCAGGACACCTCCTCATGTGGAGTCCCATGTCTGTCCCAGACAGCAGAGCAATGAACTGGGTAGACACTGGGCTGGATGTGCCTTGGGGACCTGAGGTGGCACAGGCATGCTGCATTTGTGGTGTCTTGGGAGAGATTATCCTCCTGTGTTTCCATCACTAGGGTATTTCTGCACCAAAAGCACCAGTCTACAAGCTTTGGCTTGAGCACCCCTTGGCTATAAGAAGCTGGGACGAGAGTCATACCTGGTGGGGACAGTTCAGGGCAGACTTTCCAGAGCATGGCCAGGGTCATTGACAGCCATAGTGGTGAAACATGGATGTACCCTCCAGTCATTCAAAGTGTTTCAGATCCTCCAGTTCTTCAGGGTAAGAAATTCACTGCACTGCAGGACAAGGCAGCAGGAAGGTGTGACTGGCAGCCTGAGGGGCTGTAGGAGCTGCTTTCATGGATAGTCAAGCTCTTTACCCTCCAGGCTGAAAGAACAGCAAAGACACACAATCCAGTGTGAGAGGAGAGTTTGTGAGCTTCTCCAGCCATAAAGCTGGGTTAGAAAGGTCACAGCCTTTCTCCTTCCCAGGCCTCCACCAAGCATGCCGCAGCTTTCTCTGAGTTTCCAGATTAAACAGGAGTTGCTATGTCCAACCCAGGGCGTGCACCATCACAGGAACCTGCATTTTCTGACCTCATCTGCCACTAGAGCTGTCCTAGAGAAATGCTATGCATTGGCAGGGTTTTCTTGGATGAAGGATCTGGGGCCAGCGATCACTGAAGTGGAGACACGTTGCTCAGAGCTGCCTTACAAATCTTCCTCCAAAGAGGAAGAGGAAGACTTCTGCTTTTCCATGGCCTCTCATTTATGGGAAGAAAAAAGGCACAGGTCTACAATGAGCAAGAGGCCCAGAATCCCATTGCTGCATACCCTGAACAAGGTGTTCTGGATGGCTCTCATAGGACACATCTCCAGAAGCCCCATGGTAGAAGACCCACCTGGGTTTAAGATCCAGTGTAGTTTGGCACCAGAAACTTAAGTTGTCTTCTGCAACATATACAACCCATCCATCCTTGCTGGTAATCAACCAGAACAAAGGAACAGGACAAGACATCAGCCCAAGAACTCATGTGCCACTTGAAATGAGCTATGTCAGACTTCAGCATCAGCTCTGCTCTTCACAAACTTTGGAGATCTCTCCAATTATTCAGTTCACTAGAATGTGAACAGCCAAAATCAGCTCCTTGCACTGACCCACAAATCCAAATCGTACATCAAGAAGCAGAAGCAGCAGAGGTTCTTGGTTTGTACTAAGCAGAAAGCTGCAGGGAAAGGAAACACTCCATCTGAAGAGTCACAGGTCCTCCAAACAGGTGTGAGCACTGTCACTGCTTGGTATGGGACAGCAAAGCTCAGCTTGCAGTGATGGTCCACAATGGAGACGCTACAGACCTGGCAGCTGTTTGTTATGCTTCACGCAGCAGAATGGGAGCTCTATACAGCATCAACCTGAAGAATAGAGCTGGATGGTGTGACCAGTCCATGGGAAGACTTGCAGCTGCATGGCCTTCACCCAAGCTAGCATGGAGGAGATGGGAGCCCTTGCAAAGCTGGTGCCACTGAACTGCATTGTCAGGGGTGATGGGGGCTAGATTCATAGCTTAAATTGCCAAGCTTAGGAAAACAAAGGCTAGAGAAATGACCACTAAGTTGGAATAAAATGGTACCAATCCTCTACCGTGTCTTCTGTATATAAAGTAAACCCCAGAAAAGAAAAAAAAATCAAATCAGTGTCACAGACTAGGTGCACAGAGCTTCACCTCTGCTTTCCAAGGGTTTCTCCCAGGGTCATGTCTCTCAGCATAGCACTTCTAATTCCAGTCAGCTTCACCCACATATGACAGCAACGCTGAGGCACCCTCAAGGCTCATGCACATGCCATGTCTGCAGGTCTGTAGATGCCACCAGATGAGAGCATCACTGTTACTCCCACTAGTGATCTGCACAGCAGGGAGCCTACCACTTGCAAGGGTCTGCATGTGCAAAACCTTCATTTCTGGTGACCCTCTCAAAATCACAACCCTCTTGTCTCTGGGCCAGCTCATCTAAGCTGTGATCCATGCAAGGGTTCCCAAGGGATAAGGAGCTTCAATGGGGAAAGGAGAAAGGGCCAGTGGAGCTAACCGGTGCTGTTAGACCTACCCCAGGAAAGCTGCAGCAATAGCTGTGCTCTGCCTGCGCACCAAAAGCAGCGCGATGCAGTGTGTCTGCAGCTCCAACTGTGGGGGCACATCTCCCCCAGCACGCCTGAGCATGAGAGGCAAAGGGATCATGATGTGCACAGATGCTACTAACATGGAAGAGCTTCACTGGAAATAATTAGCCCTTGTTAGGAGAAAATCCTACGGAAATTTTGAACAAAAATTTGGGTAGGATCCTTTTTCAGTTGTTTGATCTTCCTCTTTGGAAAAGTCTCTCTCCAGTCCAGCATTTATCTCAAAAGAGGTGCTTGGCTTTCTCCTCCCTTCTCCAGTGTCACTTCTTGGCTCTTAATAAATTATTCAGCTTTCCTAAATATGCATAGGGGCCTCATTAACAACTAATTTTGCTTATTTAAAACAACTGCATAATCAAACCACTCTAGTGTTTCACCTTTCTTATGTTCATGAGTTATTCATGTGCTAGGAATCTGCAATACAAATTTATTGATTCTTAAAAGGCTGCATTTTTCACAGCCTGGAAAAAGAAAGAAAGAAAGAAAGAAAGAAATGAAGAAAGAAAGAAAGAAGGAAAGAAAGAAAGAAAGAAAGAAAGAAGGAAAGAAAGAAACAAAGAAACAAAGAAACAAAGAAAGAAAGAAAGAAACCCCAGTAATTCTGGGTTTGAATACTTTGGTCCAAACTCCCATTTAACAAATCATATAGAATTTTCCTGGGAACAGATGGCAAGTAAATTCATGGTGTCACCAAATGCACCTGGAATTCCTGAGTGCAACAAAAAGGAGCGCTTCCAACATTGCAATCAATCATCTGCACAATCTTGACTTGCAGTCCTTTCCCAGAGTGCAAACGGTTTGTTGTTGCAGCATCTATTTCACAACGACTTCTTGGTGCCTGGGCAAGCAAGGGACATCTTGCAAAGCCATGCAAAGCCACCAGTGTCACTGGATCCAATCTGGGCTTATCCCACAAAACAAGCACGGAAAATAAGAACATGTGCAGCGTCAATAAGGAACACACAGCTGTGCATGCTTTTAGCCTTCAGGTTTCTCAGCCAGTAGTACCAAGGGAAGCAGGGCATGAAGCACACACACACACACACACACAGGCCCCTGCACATGCACAACCCTTGATTCCTATACGTCCTGTCTCATACTGAAGCTCCTCTGTTGAGCTCTGTTTAGAGATCCATCCCCAGACCCTAAATCCTTCTCACCTAGATTCCTGAGGAGCTGGTCCCATTCTGCCCTTAGGCTCACAGAATGAGAGAGTGATTCAGGTCAGAAGGGAGCCCTGGAGGTTACTAGTTCAACCTCCTGCTCAAAGCAGGGTCAGTTATGAGATCAGACCAGGTTGCTCACAGCTTTCTCCAATCTTGTCTTGAAAATTTCCAAGGGTGGAGACTGCAAAACCCCTGAGCAACCTATTCGGTGGAATTTGGTGGACTCAACAGTCCTCATGGTGAAGAAGCTTTTCCCCATATACATTCTGAAACTATATTTCTCCAATTTATGTCCATTGTTTCTTATCATTCTGTGCACTATTGTGAAGATCTTGGGTCTCTCTTCCTGATAAACTGTCCTTCTCCGTGCATTCCTGGTTATTATTATTCTCCAGCCATCAAGGCCTGTCTAAATTTCTGACTGAGCTCTGGAGGAGCAGTGGCCTTAATGATAGTCATAGCATCACAAAAGCTTCTACAAACATCTCCTTATTCTCAAAAAAGGCATTTTTGAAGGAGGCTTTGACAATCCCATCCCATGATAAGTGACTACAGTGGATGTCAGAAATGGAGCCATGGAGCAGTGACCTTAAAGTCAGTACAAACAAATAAGAATTTAGAAACACCCATGCATCTTCATGTAGGTACCTTCAGGTCCTCAGTTCCTGGCAAATCATGCCATCTGGTAGCTGGAGGTCTGAAGGGGAGAGGAAGATTGTGTCCATGTTCCCAAGATGGAGTCCTCAGTATGAACCCCAATACAGGCAGCTCCTTCCTGAGGTATGCTGTGGCCATCCAGCCCAGAGGCAAGTCCATGAACTCCAGGCAGAATCCCAGGGAATGAACATCGCCTGTGTTTGCAGAGTATTATCAATGCTCATTCAGCTGGCTTGACCTCCAAGTTACTCAAACCTTGCAGAGAAGCTTCAAGCTGCAAGGTCCTTAAGAACTCTGATCTTCACCTGTCTGGGGATACCCAAGCTGAGGACAGTGCCCACATGTGCAAAGCCAGTGTTCATCACCTCCCTGTTCAGCCTGTACTAGCTGTAGCAGTATCCATAGGGAGTCTGGGTTCACTGCCAGGATGCAGATTTCAGTTCACCTACTCCAACACTGACCAAAAGCAGGGCAGCAGCACACCAAGCCCAAGGGCATTCGCAGTTCTGTCATTCAAGAAGAGCCACCCAGTGGGGCTGGCTCAGGGTGACGTCCCTGGCAGTTTCTGGGTTTAGCATCCATGACCTTGGTCAGTGATGTCCTGCTCTGGGCACAGCTGTGCCTCCATAGCCATGTCTCTCTCTGAGACTCTGCTGACAAAGCTAAAGCTTATCTGCCCCATGAGCCATGTGAGTTTCCTCACCGAGTGAACATCAGATGGTTCCTTGACAACATGTCAGGCTTTCTTTTTTTTCTCTTTGCTTAGTAAGGGACCAGGTTGCAGTGGTTTAATTTGATTTCTTACTCTTTCATGATAAAAAAGTCTGGTTACCATAGGAGAAACATGAATCTGTAAACTTTTCTATAACACAGAAGAGTCCTGACACAAGCTCTCCCTTTCTTCCTTTCCCTGTCTGTCTGCATCACCAGCTGACTGGTTCTTTATCTACTCATCTGCTTGGCTGCACCTTCTCCGGGTGCACTACATGTAGCAGTCTGAGGACTTGATCCAAGTCCCAGCCCCCACCTGTCCTGGGATGTTATGGAGTTTTCAGCCAGGACTTGTTCAGGGAGGACCTAGTGGTGATAGCCACAGATAAGGCAGAAGGAGCCGTGTTGGGAAGATTTGCTTTGCACCAAGCATACAGTGGGATGTGGTATGGCTGTTGACTGCCTCCCTCCCACATATTTAGCGTGAGACAGTGGTATGCTGACCTGTCTTTGTATGAGAGGATGGATCTGCTCCTTGCTGGCACATTGTGTCACAGCAAGATCACCTCACAGCTGGCAGGACTACACCAGTTATAACGCACTGCTGTGAGTCACTTGTGGCTTTGCCAGAGCTCCTCACACAGAACTTGAAGAAGGTAATTGCGCTCAGGGTGACCTCTGGAGACCAAGGCATCAAGGAAATTGCAGGTACTTTCAGGCTATTCTGGATGTCTTCTTAATGACCCACATCCTTGCACACTCAGAAGCCATCACTTCTCCTCCCAGCTTGTGACACTTCTGTGATGACAATCTGCGCTGCTCCACGTGGCTCAGCTCTGTGGGCCACCAGCTGGCCTTTGATGAAGAACTGAATGCTTCTGTCCTGTCTTCAGACTGAACAGGGTCAGGGGGTCTGGGTGAATGATACAGGAAAGGTAGGGAAAATGGAAAGCAGAGATGGAAAGACACTGAGAAGAAAGGGTAGGACAACACTGGTAAGGTGCTCCTTACAACCAATGAGTTGAAGCAGCTGGGCTGGTTGTTTGTAAACCATGGTCATGTGAATCTCTGGAAAAGCATTCCATTGCTTAAGCAAGAGAAATCCATCTTCAGGTAGAGTAGTTAACATCCCTGCTCTGATCACACAGATGAATGAACACAGGAGAAACTTCATTTTATCGGAACAGCAGGAACTTAACAAAAATCCCAGTTGTACACCAAGGGATGTATTAACTAAAATCCTGCCACAGCAGACCTGCACATGGGCATCACTGCAGCCCAGGAGCAGATGGAGTGACACCAGCATGTCTGCTTGAAGACCATCTGAACAAAGGTTCTCAAGAGCTGATTTTGTACAGACAGCAGCCCTGAAACAGCAGCTTTTGGGAAATGTAGCCAAGAAAACAGACAAAAGGCAAGTAAAAGAGACCATTTCAAACCTGGGTGCTGACGAAGTTCTTAGCAGTGTGGCAAGGAGGTTTTGGTTACTGTTGAAGAAGCAAGTTTGTGCTCTTGTTTTGGTAGCTGGTAGAAGGAGATCTGTAAGTTCAAATAAAAAACATCTGAGGTACATCTGTTGGGCTCAGCATAACTTCAGATGTCTCCTAGAAAAACTCAGAGCTTTTTTTCTGCTTTAAGGTTAGGCTTCTGTCACAGTTTCTCTCTTCAGTCTGTCTCTGTTCCTCTGTCACAGTTCCTTGCACTTCATGAGAGCTAAGTGCATCCCAAGGTTGCAGTGCAGAGCTGGCAAACAGGATGCCTGGGTCCTGCAGAGTGTGAAGAAGGTGCCATCCTTAACTTGTTGGGGCAGAATGAGCCAGTCACTTTCCTCCCGCACACCTTGTTTTCCCAGATGGAGATGATTTTATTTACCTACCTCCATAACTACAATTCTACAGCCTAGGTTAATGCTGATTTCCAAGTGACTGTGCTAAAGTCCCATCCAGACCTTAGCACCAGCTCAGAGCTTCCTTCTTTCCCAGCACTTCACAGGTCAACTTCAGAGCAATACAGATGCAACAAGAAACTGATACAGATGGTATCATTCCTGTAGATGCTCTTCCGAGTGTGCTCCCCCGTGAGAGAGCCCTCACAGCACCAGAGAGGAGATCACCTGACTTTTCTAGATGCCTTTTAGCCATCACAGCTGTACCTCCTGGCACATATTTCAGATCTGCTCTTCAGAGATAGGTGGCTGACCTGCTCTTGACACCTATGTCCAAGGCAGAGCCCAGCACATGCACACCCATTCCCCACCTACCAACGGCTTACTATGAGTAAATGAAATCCAGAAATGTCATGAGAACAAATATACAAACAGACCATTTACTGTTTACGTCTTTGCTGCACGTGTCTGAGTAACTCTCTGATGGACCCTGGCAGGCGTGTGCACTGATACCGTCCGTTCACAGCCTGGCTGCTTCCCTGCCTGCAGCCACCTCTGCCCTCTCTGCCTGCCCCATGGAAACAGGGAGCGGCAGGGAATGTCTGGATTCCATAAGAAGCTGAGATACTCATATAGGCAACATTAATTACAACTCTAACCATTTAATTATAGGTTCCCTTGGTTTCCACTATATATTTACAGCTGGAAAACCTTGCTAATTGCCTCTGTGTATCCACAGCTCAGACGTGAACTCACACCCTAGCAATGGCAGAACCACTCTACGCGTTCCAGTCCAGTTCATGACATTAATGATCTACCACTTATTTACAGGCACCTAGAGAAAGCCAAGAGGAGGAGCCAGGTGTTGCCCGCACACCTCATCCCCTGCTTACAACAGCATGTCCCAAAAATGACCTCGAGCAGTTCAGGCGAACAAGAATCTCCTTGAGATCAATAGAGGAATGGAGTTGCAGAGTTGAGTCTTTGGGGCCAGGGAAGCTGGGACCTTCAGGGACACAGGGCACTGCTTTAGTGGATCTCCTTCTAAATGGACTGCAAAAAATATCTGATCTCATGTGAAAATATGCAGATTGGAGGCGACTGTTCTCAGAGTCATGCCCTGTGTGCTTCACCGAATGCCCACGATTTCACAAGGATGCATACGGGCACAGCACAGCAGGGACAGCACCAGGACTTACACTGTGAAACTGAGTCATATCGTGAAATGTCCCAGCCACGACCCTTCGCTGCAGTTCCCTGTTCCTTTTCCATTCTCTGTGGTGTGATGCTTCCCATGCTTGGGTGAAGGGTATAAGTTGTCAGGATGGATTTGTGCTCCCCTTGGAGCGGTGTGGCCTCAGGCCTGGAGGAGATCAATGGCAGGGCACAGCAATAAGGGATTATCCTTTTTTCTGCACTAATGTCAGTACTCTTCCATGAAGCTGGACTTGCAGAGCTGGGCCAGAATTAGGACTTCAAACACCTCTCTGAGCACTGGATGTCTATTATCTCTGTTTCATGGGAGGCAACTTATTCCTCCAAACAAATTACTGTTATGTGACCAAAGAGCAAGAGCTCATGGCATGTTTTGTAAGACCGCCCATTTTCCCCTGAAGATCCTCCCCCAGTGCTTGACAAAGGGACAGGCCCAACTGGACAGGAGGCACCTGATCATTCCTAGAACCAGTTGTGATCTGTGTAAATGCGCCCTGTCGGGCCCTCCCTAAACACGGATGGGAAAACTGCCTCACACTGAGCCACTCCCTGCCTTCCCTGGAAGCCAAGCTGCCATGGCAGGGACATGCCCATGGCATGAGTGTGCAGGAGCTCCACTCTATGATCATGAGGAGCAATGAGCTGAATGCAACTTTGGAAGGCAGGGAGCAGCAGCTGCCTTACCCAGGTTCCCAGGACAGCCTTGGCAAGCTCTGGCCTCTGTATGTCCTTCCCACTCTGGTGCTGGGTGTCACTAAAATCACCTGGGGACAGTTCCTACAGTCTGTTGCCATGGATTATGCCAGACCTGACTCCAGAGGGCTTGGAAATATCCTTCTGTCTTACTACATCTAATGCTCAAGCACCAACTGACTCAAGGGAACAGCAGTAAAATAATCCAGCTTGGACACAAAAAACAAGGAGCCTGAGACTGCCTGTGCTGACTGGAGCACACATACTCACAGCTTGGCAATACGTTCCCATCAGTAAGACCATGTCCCAGGGATCCCTCCACAGGCTGTCCTATGAGGACTCTGCAGCAGCCCTGCAACTCCTCATTCCGCAGCCAGCACTGGAGCTGCTGAATCTCTTACGTCAGCATTAAAAGAGAGAAAGGACTAGTGGTGTTCATTTCATGGAGCTTAGTCCTCTGTGGTTCTGGGCTGCACAGCACCTCTGAATCCCACACATCACAGTATTAGGGCTGTAATGACAAATATAACTTCATTTCTGTAAGGGAAGAAGGAGAATACGCCCAGCACAGGAGAAATGTGACCGCTCCCTGCTGCACTCTGCCCTACTTGGAGACAGACAAGATAAATCCTACTGACTGCCAGCTTGTTCTGCTGCTCTGCTTTTGCTCAGGCTAGCACACCAACACCAACACGCAGAGGCATCTTCATCACCCTCTCAGCATCAGCTGCAGCTGCACAGGGTTGGCCTCAGAAGAGCTAAGAGATCTCTCTGCAGCCAGGAATCTTGTATCTAAAACCACCTTCCAAAACAGACCAGAGATTCAGCTCCTCTGAGATGTCAGAGGGATGAATCCCCACCACAGTGTGGGTAGGTGGGAATGTAGCAGCCTCTGTCCCACCACACAGTGTGGCAAAGGTGGTGGATGTGTGCAGAAGCTCTGCAAAGCAGTATGGTCCAGGCTGAGCAATGGGCTCAGCAGCACTGGGACCATGTAAGAGGACAAACACCAGACACTCTGCTTGCCTCCGTTTCTCTCTGTCTCTTAAAAATGGAAACAATGATAATGCACTGTTTGCGGAAAGTGCTAAGCTGCGTGTGAAGTTCTGCGCGTGAGTCTTGCGGGTCCTCTTGAAATATCTCCTGGGGACTGCCTCCTAAGACATTTGAAGGGGAGGATAGCTTCCATCTGGAGCATGGCACACTGACCTATGAGAGCTTGCATGGAAACCTTGGCCTTTCCTGTCTGTGTTGGTTATCTGGTGCTATTAAGGAGGGGAGAACCTCTGATGCCACCACCAGTTTTATGAGGTCTTCAAAAGAAGCATCCTCACTGTCTCACTGAAAAAGGAGGCTGATGTACAACCACACCACTTGGGAATCCACCTCTCCTCTGGCACTTTCTTGCCAAGCCAGCACAAGGCAGGCCCCAAGTCAGACGGTTGCAGCAGGCCATTGCTTAACTCATCCGCTGCTCCCCAAGGATAGATCCTTTGCATTTTGGCTTAATGTCACAGTGGAGCCATCCAAGGAGTCAGTCAGCCCTGGATCACGTATGTCCAAGCACACAACTGGTGTCCAGTCCTTAGAGCAATACCTAGCCATGCACTGCAAGACAGAGAGTAGATATGCACAGCACATGGAATGTTCTTAAACATCAAACATTAATCATCCCAGAGACAGATGGATCTGCCTCTAGCACATGGTGTCCATTCATTAGTCTGCAGCTTGGAGAGAAATGCTCTGTATGACAAAAATTGTGAAAAGGTATCTCTGCCCTCACAACTGGGTGGAGAAAAAATACGGAAGAAAGTATCATTTCCATCCCCTACACCAGGGTCCTTCCTGCTTGGCCTCGATCACACTCCTCATTACTGTTCGTTAGGACTATGAAGGTGCAGGGGCACCAGGTGCTGCTGCTTTGCTTTCCCTGCCTCGGGTCAATGGCCCTGCATGTGCAAGGGCAGGGACAGGGGGCCTAGCATGTGTCCCCACTGGAAAGCCTCCCAGTCCGCCCTCTCTGGCTCTGCCCTGATAGCGGTACAGGCCCCACGTGTCCCAGTAGTTTCACGTCCCCTCTCCACTGACCCACAAGCCAAACACCTTCCAGCTGGGATGCAGCCCACAGTCACCCCACACAGCCACACTCCCGGGGCAGACTCTGTGGCTGCAAGAGGCCAATGGCACAGACGGGAGCTCCACACCTTGTGGGACCTGAGCAGTGACTCTGCTGGTTGCAGCAGGTCTCCTGCCTCACTGGAGACTTGCACCTGAGGTCAGGCTGCAGGGGCATCGCTTCGGAGAGTCCAGCCCAAAAATTTCTCACCAGAGCTGATAACAAAGTACACAGATACACATGCCTCCCTCCACAGAGAACCACCTCAGGGCAGCTCCACATGCGGCAAATTCCAGAAAAACACATCTCACAGGACAGCAACTGTGATGGGATTTGCAGAGGGCTGGGGAGGAACCAGAGGAACCACACCAGCTGTGCCATGCCAAATCCTGCCTGACTGCCCCAGCTTAACTACCGATCCCAACTGTTGCTAGGACATCTTGGACCACTGAAGGATGCCAGCCATGGGCCACTTAACCATGTAAGCGTGCATGGGATAGAGGTTTCTGCCACATCTTCTTTGACTCCCATTCAGCTCTCAAGGGCTTCCTTTTTCTTCTGACCTGCCACCCCTTCTTATTCCCGACTAACACAAGCCCACAGCAAAGCCACGAGGGAGGCTCATCTCTCAGAAGGGCCATTGCAATTTAAACCTAAATTTAGCCCAAACTTTTCTTCTTGTTATGGTTGTTTGCACATAATTAGCCTCTGAAAATATCTTAGCATCTATTTTCTAATCTGGACACCCCATCTATACAGATGTTTCTGGCTGCTCTCTAGCCAGAGGCCATCAACACAACCCACTTTTGCATTTGGGCTGCACTGTACTGCTCCTTGCACGTGGGACTGATCTGCCAGGTTTTTATCATTTTTCATGAGGCTGCACCAGAGCTGCACTGCCTGAGTGCAGCCGAGGCATTGTTGATGAACCAGAAAAAAAAGCACAATGCTGATTATAGTCTGTCAGCCTCCCTAACCACTTCCAGCAATTAGATTTAAGAACTTTCTTACTAAATTTACAGAAATTGCTTCCTTCCCTTCTGTTCCTTGGAGCAGAATCAGCAGAGCCTGATCCCAGATGTGCCCACTTGCATTGTCAGGACAAACAGTTCCTGATGTGTCCCAGTCAAACTGCGCTTCCAGACCCGGTGTAGCCTACTCGGGCAGACACCTGCACCAAGCTTCATCAGGACCCTGACCTTTAGCATAACCCAAGCAAGAGATAGTGAAGAGATTTACCTCAAGCCAGGTGTATGTCATTTGGCAGGTGAAGCTACATCAGCTCACAGGCAGTGAAAGCTGGGTTTAGGTCAAGGATTGCTGCTAACAGATCCTGGGGCATTTGTGGATTAACTGTGCACCCTTTCCCCACAACCCCACGCACTCAGTTCTCTGCTGATTTATAACCTCCTCTAAATTTGACAAGGCAAGACCCCCTGTCCTTTCCCAGCCTCTGCCACACAGCCCCTGTGTGGAGTACTGATGCTAACGATGCAAACAGCCATTGCATGGGGCTCACCTGGCTGAAGACAAAGCACTTTTTGCAAGGTTCGTTTTCCCCACATTAGCTCAGACAACACTGGCACAGAGGCAAGCAGGAACACGCCACGAAGGACAGGAGCCCTGACAGGGTAACAGAAGCCTCCACTTAGGTCAGCACCTGCCATGGCAAATAGATGCATGCGAAAGATCTCCAAAAGGACAGTTCACCCAGTTCCTGCCTGCACTCTGTGTTCCTTCTCTTCATTGTGTCCTTGGCATAACACAAGATGTACCTTTCTACGGAAGAACACATATTTTTCTCCTGTTGCAAAGTGCCAGGCAGCCCTGTGACACCAAACAGGAGGCAGAATCTGTACCAGAGTCCTTATCTCCCAGAGGGTCCATCTCCAGGAGACAGATCAGCAGACATTCCACAGAGGACTATGATCCACAGTGTGTCCTTTGCATATCAGACTGAGAGGGTGAAGAAACAGAGCTTCTGGAAACATTTCCAGCTCACAGGGATGGCATGAATCTATCCAGAGTTGAGTGGACGGACATGGACCTGTGCGGGCAAGGGCATCCTGGACTGCTTGGATTGGAGAGCATGGCAGGAGAAACCTAGAGGTCTGCCCTCCTGCTGAAGTGCTGGGTTATTAAAGCAAATGTTCTTCTCACTCAGCCGGGTGCAAGCGCCCAGTAGTGGAGGTTTCTGTGCTGTGCGGTGCTGAAGTTTGAAGTGAAGCCCACAAGGTGAGAAGCTGAGACTGAACATAGCGAAGTCTGGCTGTTGAGATCCTCCAGGAGTGACATGGATGTCCACGCTATTCCCACCCCAGGAGCAGTGTGATGGGAGGACAAGCAGTGAACAAGTGAGTCTAGAGGGCCGGCAGGACTGAGGTGCAGCAAGTGCACATCTCGGGAGACTGCGTATTTTCAAATATGGATGCAAAAAGTAAACTATCCCAAAAGCTGGTCAGAGCAGAGCTGGTGATGACTCTGCTCTTCCCACACACACACACAGAGCCCCCTATTTGCAAGACAAAGAGGGGGCTCTGTGCCCAGCTAGAGGCTGGGATGTGTTTCTGCTGTCCATGACCTCCACTCTGTACTTTAGACAGTTCGCAGGGTCCCCTTCCTCCGTAATGTCCCCATGCCAACCACAAATGCAGGACCTACATTCCCAAATTCCGCCAGAATCTTATGCTCCATTTTTCCTGGGCCTTCTTGCCACATTTCTGTCTTTATTGCCCTCTCTCCTGTAGCTCTGCTTTCTGAGCAGGGATCTAAAGACCCTTCATAGGAGTAGGAGGAGCAGCCAGCAAAAGACAGGAAAGAGCCGTTAGACCACTGGTGCCAGGACAAGGGACACCAATGCTGTGCTCCTAGTGACCATAAAGCTGAGGAAAGTGTTGCGCAGAGGTGGAGTACATTAAGATCTTGTTAGGTTCAATGGGAGACCCAAGCTCAGCAGGAATTTTTTTGGAAGCAATAATGTGACATGAAACAGCAGCGGGACTCTGATGTGATTAATGCTTTTTTATTACTCCTTGACTACTGGAAAAATCACGTTCGTCATCCAAGCAGCATGAGCCAGAAACTACAGCTTCTGCAAAGACCTAGTCGCTTTAACATTCCCCACACAGCATGAATCCACGTTCCCTCTTTGGGTTTGTCTTGCACTAGGAAAGCCCTTCTCATGAGCCCTGACCTCACTCCTTGTAACACTGTCCCAGGCAACCACACTTCTGAGGCCTCACAGAGCTCTGCAAGAAGCTACAGTTGACCGAGAATCTTGGCTGCATGATGATGTGCAGAGCAGAGCAAGCACTGTTACCACATCCCAGGAGGGAAGTCTAGCTGCGGTAGTTCTCAGTCTTTGATTCATAGCACACGTGTTCAGCTGGCAGGAAAGCTCTTCTTCATCATAAAGTGACTTCCCTCAATGATGGGCTCAGAAAACCATCCATCTTCTGATCTTGATAAGAAACAAGCAGAGGCTCAAACTGCCCTCCTGTCTCACACACTTTTCCTGAAGCTGCCACCTAGTCAGTGGAAGACTTCTGGTGGGTTTCCTTATATCTCCTCTGCTCTTGTCCCCATCGTATGCATTCGTTCCAAGTGGATGCTTCATGGGGAATCACAATCATGTCAGGGCATAGCTATGCCTGAAGCCCCAGCACAGGGACCTTCTTCCCATAAGGACCACACCATGGAACAGCTTTTTCTCTCTCTGTGCTAGTTCCCTAAGTTCACTTGTCTTAGGAAATGTAGTGATTATAATTTAGAAACATTCTGTCAACACACATCGATTTTAGCAGATTTGTCATTTAAAAAACTTGTCAGTTCCCTTCCTCCTGCCCCTCCTGATCCCTCGTCCCAGTCAGTCTGCTTTTTAACTGCAAACATGGTGCTGCCACTTCCAGCCAAGCAAAAATCAGAAATTCCCCATATCATCAAATTGTCTTAAAGATCATTTAAAGCATAATTATTAAAAATCATGGGAGGTTTGTGTTGCTGTCTGTGCTTGAGTCTGAAAAGGACACATTTCTATCCAAGTGTCTCCAGTGAAGACCCATTTTTCCTAAGTGAAAGCTGAGACTTGGTGCAGCATCTGCTGTGGATTGAGCTTTCTCGGGCACCAGAACTTGCATGAGTACCAATTTTGTTTTCAATTTGAGCCCTGGGGCTTCCCAAATGCAAAACCTCAGGCAAGTTCCTCACAAAACGGCATGCATCGTGGGCTTGGGGCTTCTGTCTGATTCAGACTCTGCCTGATACAGGAGAAACCAGCAGCATGCTCTTGCAAACATGGCAAATCATAAACTGGGGGGTAGCAGAAGGACCATACCTGGCAGGCTGAGAGAAGATATTATCTGCCCTGCTTGAGGCTATGTCTGGAATATGAGAACCAGTGTTGGACCCCAGTTCAGGAAGAAGGTGGAGAAACTGGAGCTGGAGCACAGGGGTGGAGGACAAGGCTGAGCAAGTAGTGCTGACCTACCATGGCAAAGAGGAGGCTAAGGACAACCTAACAGCAACCCACATGGAAATGGAGATCTTTATCTCATCTTCATCTTGGAATTTTTCAGGACAGCTAGACAAAGACATCACCGGCTTGATCTGGTTTTGGGGTTAGTCTTTTTCCAAGTGTGAAGCTGGCCTGAAGACCTCCAGACATCTGTCCACCAGCACTTCAGTGATTCTGCAAGCCTCCTTGCCCCTTCTATGAATCACCCATCACTCAGTGCTACTCAAAGCCTTTAGAGCTGCCAAAAAAAGCGAGAGAGGAACCCAAACACTCATGTCCCTCAGAGGTGTTGTCAGGATTAGGCATTTTATCAGTGTCCCAGGCTGCAACACTGCTAAATAGGAGCAAAATATTGTAGAGAAATATTGGAGAGGCATTAAGAGTGCAAAAGCCTTTTTCCTGTGGTGGTCACAAATGGACCAGGTGAATCTTCACAGTCTGTGGGAGATGAAGGGGAGGGGAAGAGCAAGCAGAAAGGTCAGGGGAAAAGCAGAACAGCCACAGAGGTGCAGGTGCATTAGCAGCTGCTTTACAGGGCTGCTTGCAAAGTGCGAGGAATGGTTTCCACTCCTGTCAACAGCTATGATTGATGGTTTGTCTTTAGAGCAAGGGCAGCCAAATCCCTTTGCAAGGTGGACACAAAACAGAAGTGGAATCAAAGGTGAAGATACCTTCCCTGTGCTACTATCCTGTGTTTCTACTAAGGACCACCACAGCACACATCCCTCACCCCTCTAGACACATGTAACACAAAGTAGATGACCAGCAGGCCTGAGAGAGCTCACCATTCCCACATGGATGGTGAGGCTCATCAGCTGGATGGGCATGGTCCAGTCCACCCTTGGCTTCCCAAAGCAGATTATATCCATACATCTCTCACCAGAGAAGTGAGTAGAACAAGTGCTGCCAATGATCCCAACACATAACTCATCTGAGCTGTCCCTGCATTGTCCTGGGAGAGCAGCCTGAACCACCCATGATAGCACTGCTATGGGGATGGGGCTCTGGGCCCATCCTGATATCTACCTCAGCCCCCAAAGGAGCGGTCCCATTTGGACATGTCCCCAAGTGTGGGTTGCACAGTCTGGCGAAGCCCTCATGAACCAGTCCTGGAGCATGCCTACCCTTCCCAGTCTGCCCAGCAGCAGTAGAGCTCCTCTACGTATCCTGAAGGTAACTGCACCAGCTCCCCATGAGGCCCCCACATCTGCTGCCCTGCCAGCTTGGACATCACTGCAGAAAGCTGTGGAAAGCCAAAGAGATAGCAACACTGTAAGGGGCCAAAGCAGACCTCAGAGAAGGTCCAGAGCTTTGCTGGAGCCTTCCTAGCATTAGGGTAGCAACCTTGGAGCCTGGTGAGGAGAGCACTGGGTGACCTGTGGGTGTCTCACCAGGTACTTTCCATCACCTGCTTGTGGGTTGGGTACAATCATCCCTGGCACATGCTCCCTTCCTGTCTAGGACTGTTGGCAAGAGCTGGGCAGTGGCACCAGCAGTGTGATGGTGGAGTGAGAAGTGACCCTTTCTGCTTACCTCTGCAGAGATCTCAGCAGGTGCAAACTCATTGAAGCCACTCCAATCCCCCCTCTCCAGGAATGCCACCTTCTATATCATTCCGAACAGCATCTTCTCACCCAACAGACCTTGGTCAGAAAGGGGCAGGGACTATCCCCAGCAGAACCTTGCTGTCAGTTCTTAGCACATGAATATACCTCATCCCCCTTCTCCTGCCTCAGCCCCTAGAAAGCCCACCACAGGATGCTTTCTAGAAACACCGATGTGGAGCGACAGAGCTTGGCCCTGCCACCCAGGTTGGATGAAAGCAGCCAGTCCCTGTCTCAGGAAGAGAGGGGGGGGGCTCTTGCACAATGTGGCCCCCCTCTCTCTGCCCCCCAACACACACAGTTGCCAACACCCTGAAGATGCTGCTGCCTCTTCCCCCACTGGGGAAGCAGTTTCCTCCTCACAGAGCCGCACAGGAAGCCCTGTGGTATTTATAGCTCTCTCTGAGAGCATCTTGCGCAAACTCGGGGAAAAATTTACACGCAGTTGAAAACAATCTCTGTGCACCCAGGGCTGCACTGGGAGTTGGCACTGTGGAAGATGTTCTCAGCACACTCCTGGACCCACAGGTGCTGGGGAGGAAGTTGTAGGATCACCTCCACCATACAGATGGGAGGAGGAGCATTTCCCAGGACTATTTCTGCTACTCTACTGCTGCCTCCTCACTTGCCTCCTTCTGCCTTCTTCTCCCACCATCTGAACCCTCCACCCCTCCTCCATCTTCCTCCTCCCTTCTCCTCATGCTCTGTGTGATCAGCTGCTCACCACCTAGCCAGATGCACTTAAGCAGGGAAATCAAACACCAAGATGCAGATGACACTGCTGCACAGGAGAGGAGGGTAAAATCAGAAGAGCAGAAGAGTCAGAACAAATCATTGACAAGTGGTAACGTGCGTTCATCTCTCTGGGCCATAGGGAAGCTGCGCAGAGTGCACAGATCGCTTCCACCAACAAAGGTGGATCAAGATGTCAGAATTTGGCTTTGATCCCAACTGTGATAAAAGACAGAGAAACTAAATTTTGCATTCATTGTTTTCTGCAATTTCAAGTTTCCATTTCTATTCTGAACTTTAAGTGATTTTCTGCTAAGCAGGAAAATACCGAGATTTCAAAACATCCACTTCAAAAGGAAACATGGCAATCTTTCACTCCAAACGGGCTCTAAAACAGGTTCAATTACAGCTCTGAACTTTTCTTTCCTGGATGAATTCTGCTTCATTTGGTCCAGTTCCATGATTTCTTGGTAGATTCATATAGACAGAGGCAATACTAGTTCCAGGAATTTTTTCCCAGACAGTTCTGGCCCTCACATGCGTCCACTTCCAAGCTCTGCTTGGAATGCTCATTTTCAGCTCATCGCTATCTGACCTGGAGGTATCCTCACCCTTCACTGTGTCCTGCAGTCAGCTGTCTGAGCAGCCTACAAGACACAATGGGCGATGATCTTCCTGGCACCACCAGGACTTTTCCCCCCATTTCTCTCAGGACTTTTTCCCCCATTTCTCTCAGTCCTATAGCTGCTCAAGCTTGCTCATCAGAGCTCTCCTGTGACAGTGTCACACAGACAAGATTTTTCCATCTTTCATCCCAGAGGGATGCAGGAGTCACACAGAGCCAAGCCTGGACATGCTCAAAGCAGCTAACCCCTTGGAGGAGATAAACTACTGCCTTCTTCCCAAAGTTGGCCCTCAACAATAAGGCTGCAAGCCAGGCCCAGGGTGACCCAGTTGAGGCTTGCTGTGCTGAATCGGTGTCAAGAAGTGCTGTTAAGAAGCACGTCAGGTAGCCAGGGCTGCCTCAGGCACAGGAGAAGTGTGCATTTGCTACATTTCCCAGCAGAGGAAACAAACCACTTATTTCTTGTTCCTCCATCGTGAACGTGGAAGTGGCTCTTCCAGCCAAGCTGGAAATGGTCAGCATGGGCTGGGTCCACTGCAGCCACGGGCCTCCCTGTCTCACTGAGGCTGTCCCACCTAAATCAGACCCGTTTCTGGGAGGCAGGTAGGCTCTCACATTCAGCAAACACATTGTGTCTGAAAACTGAGTACACCAGAAATACGCTCTTTGCTGATTCCTCCTGTCCTGGCTCTGTAGCAGCACACCTTAAGTAGAGCATTCAAGAGAGCTCTACCAGGATCAGCTCAAGGAGGAGAGGCAGCAAAAGCACCACTGTGCTGCTCTGTGGAGATGAAGGCTTGAGTTTACTTTCCAGAAATTATGTCTAAAGCCTGTGATAGAGGTGCAATGGGGGAAGTATTTACTGTAAGGTCACTAGCTGTTCTGCAGGGCTTTCAAACAGTGCAAACGAGATAATGGAAGAAAATTCTATTTTCCTTTCCCAGGGCAGGAATAATATCCAATAAATCAGCAGGATTGAATGAGACCTGGCATTTAGTAATAGTCTCTGCATGCAGCTGTCATGGTCGTACTGTTCTAAGACCATTTGCTCACTTGTCCCAATGCTCATGACTCCACTGACACCGCTCACTCCCTTCCTCCTAAATGCCAGGGTGGCACATACACATCCTGCAGAAGCCAACCAAGCTTTGCATTGAGGGATTAACATTCATCCCACATTTCTCCATCAGCACTTCCAGGCACTGATGGTTGGGCAGTGCAGCTGGCTCATGGTGCTGTGGGCACACAGCGAGCGCAGCCTGTCAGCGTACAAGGGGTATGGCCACAGCAGGATGAGGTGCAGCATTCATTGCCCTTCCCTAGACATTTTGGAGGGGCCACAGAGCTGATTTTGGGTGTCACATCATCACAGAACTGCTGCTGAGTATGTCAGAGCTATAGCAGGGCTACTGGTTCAGGAGTGAACTCAGAAGCCTCTCCTGCTCATATGAAATCAGACCACACTCAAAGACCATCAGGACAGGTCCAAGGATTTTAATTTCTGGAGGGTTATGGTGTTCAATCTTGCTTACATGCAGCTTTTGATTGCATTGGAGCCCAGAGCTGGTTACAGGCCACATAGTCGGAGAGGAAACACATTCACAGGATCATGAGAGATGAGAGAGACAAAAAAAACCCTCAATTGTTTTCTTAAGCAGGAAAGGAATCAGGAACAAAAAGCCAGTGCAACCTGAGTGCCAGCCAAGTGAAGGCGACTATAATGGCTCGACACTTTCATAACGCGCTTCCTGAGGAGGGTAGTGGGGAAGTGTGTCACAATAACAGCCCTCAGCCCTGCACCGCAAGGGCCATGCAAGCAGCAGCGCGCACAGAGACCTGCACCCTCCTCTGCACCAGCAGCTGCTGAATCTTCACACAACCTCCAATTCTTCTATCACTCCTGCAGCCCTGCAAGGTAAGACAGAGTTTCCATCTCTCTATTGCAAACTGCTGGATCTTTGAGCGGATCAGCACTGGGGCATCTCATCTTAAAACGCAGAGCTGTGCAAATCCTGACATTGGTGCCTTAGTCCACAGGGCCACTTTGCTGTGATAAGGAATCACATGTTCAATCATTACACACCTTCAGCAGCCAGAGACACGAGAACTGGACAACCTTCTGCAAGGACCAAGCACACTGGAATCTGAACTACCCTCAGTTATCTACTCCAGCTGAGGACTTCCTCCTCAGTCCTTATGAATGGTTATTCACAAAGAGTGGTCATTCATCTCCAGGGGAGCATCCAGGGTTACACACATACCTTTGACAGCACAACCACGGGAAGTCCTGAGGGTTTGGCATCTTGTCCTGCTTCTGAAAAAGGAGGTAGCAGGTGACTATGCCCATCTACATTCTCTCCACGTCCCATCCCATCCCATCCCATCTGTAGTGTCAGGGGCATCAACAACGTAACCAAGAAGGACTACATCTAATAGCATTTTACCACAATATATGAAATATATGTATAAAATTTGTGCTACAGCTCCACATTTATGACCTTTTTTTTGGTTTAGCAGAACCCATCATCTTGGCTGCAAAGAGCTGACAGTTCCAATATCCCAACAGGGAGCATGGGGAAGGTTTTTGATGTGAAAGAATTCAGAACTGATGTGGTTTGGCCATTTTTCTAGTGTCATTCCTCAAAGATGAGCCCACCGGGGCTGCCAACAAATACACCACACACCCTCCTTTACTCAGTTGCCCCCTCTCCATGCACATGTACATACGTGTGTGTGTGTACAGCATCTGAAAAATCCTGCTTGGGTCTAGGAGCTGCAGAAGATGAAGCCCGGGAGCCCAGGGAGCTGAGATGATCTGCCTTTGCCTGTAAACCATTATCTCTCCATCCTCTCTGGGAAAGACCCAAGCTGAGGCTGTGTCTTGAAGATAACTGCTAACATGGGAATATTTACGCAGGTCTCTCTCCTGGAGTCATGCCAAGCTGCCTGTGGTTTGTGGCCTGCAATAACAAACGTTACAGCAGAAGACAGCATTTGTTTAACTGCTTGTTCTGTCAATATCGTAGCTTGCAAAAGCCCAAAAATTGCAGTCAGAGCTTGTGACATTTCAGGAATCATCTGTTCTTGCACCAAGAGTAGGGACTGTTCTACTGCGACGTGGGACTCTCCAAGGCTTCACTCCTCTCTGGAGATTTGCGGGTCGGAGGGTGGGATGGGGGTGCACTTGCTCTCAAGAAGAGATAGCTCTGCTTGCCTGTTGCACTCTGAGCTTCGAAGTCTCCAGCATAAAACTGTGTCCTGGACTGCTTGGGTCCGACCATGCTTTCAGCAAAAGCCTTTGCAACCGAGGTCTTACCCTGTGGAAACCCAAAGCTCTGACTGTGGGAAGGTCCATAAGTTGGACAACTCCTATCAAGGTGCAGCAGTGTGAAGCCCTGACTTCAAGAACCACCAAGATACGTGATCTTCACAAAATTAAATAATGCTAAGGCTCAGGCCACGCAGCTACCTTCACAGTCATTTTTTCTGGCCTGGAGGAAGCTCCTTCAGGATGCCTGGCACTTCATATGGCAGCAGGCAGATTAGTGTTTTGTGCTTTCTTGGCCTGAACTACCACACAAGTAGCAAAGGGCAGATGCTCCTCTCTGGCAACTCAGTAGACCCTGACTCAAGAGACCTTACAGTGTTCTTGAACCAGAGAAGCTTATAGACTGGACTTGGCATCACATTGGGACTAGAAGGGACCTTGGGTGAAGACAGGTCTGCCCTCTAACCCTAGGTAGCTCAGCTATCCTTGCATTGTCATAGTTTGAAGTTCTTACAAGATGAAGAGATGCCTCTGGGCAGGAAGATCTTCCTTGGGTTTAGTGTGAATCCTCCTTCCCACAGCTGAAGCCCCTTAGTCAGCTGCTGGGCACCATGATCACGGCAGAAAGATCTTCAATTCATGGAATGGTTTAGATTGGAAGCGACCTCAAAGATCATCTAGTTCCAACCCCTTTGCCATGAAAAGGGACACACACCCCCACTAGACCAGGTTGCTCAAGGCCCCATCCAGCCTGGCCTTGAACACTTCCAGGGATGAGGCATTCACAACCTCCCTGGGCAACCTGTGCCAGTGTCTCACCACCCTCGGAGTGGAGAATTTCTTCCTGACATCTAGTCTAAACCTGCCCTCTGCCAGCTTGA
Organism: Todus mexicanus; assembly: GCA_013389965.1. NCBI lineage: Eukaryota > Metazoa > Chordata > Aves > Coraciiformes > Todidae > Todus > Todus mexicanus. The sequence goes on from WEIS01085240.1 coordinate 36,414, forward strand.
GACCATTATACCTCGTCCTATAACTAAAAGCCCTTGTAAGAAGTCCCTCCCCACCTTACCTGTAGGTCCTCTTCAGGTACTGGAAAGCCACTATAAGGTCTCCTCAGAGTCTCCTCTTCTCCATACTGAACAGTCCCAACTCCCTCATCTTGTCCTTATGGGAGAGATGCTCCAGTCCTCCAATCATGCTTGTGGCCTCCTCTGGACCTGTTCCAACAGTTCAATGTCTTTCTTGTGCTGGGGGCTCCAGAATTGTAGACAGTGCTCCAACTGGGGTCTCAGAGGAGTGGAGCAGAGGGGGAGAATCACCTCCCTTGATCTACTGGTTACACTTCTTTTGATGCAGCCCAGGATGCTGTTGGCAAGGAAACATTTCCAGCTTGTGTTCAGTTGACTGTTGACCAACACCCCCAAGTCCTTCTCCAGACTGCTTTCAATCCATTCTCCATGTAGCCTGTATTTGTGCTTGGGATTGCCCCAATCCAGCTGAAGGACATTGCATTTGGCTTTGTTGAACTTCTTGGCACTTGTTGAACAGATTGTCACTGGCCCACCTCTCAAGCCTGTCCAGGTCCCTCTGGATGGCATCCCTTCCCTCCAGTGTGTCCACCACACCACACAGCTTGGTGTCATCGGCACACTTGCTGAAGGTGCACTCAATTCCACTGTCTGACAGATGTTAAACAGCACTGGCCCCAGTACTGACCCCTGAGAGATGCCGCTCATCACTGCTCTCCATTTGGACTTTGAGCCACTGACCACAACTCTTTAAGTGCAACCATCCAGCCAGTTCATTATCCAGTGAGTGTTCCATGCATCGAGTCCATATTTTTCCAGTTTGGTGATCAGGATGTCATGCAGGACAGTGTCAAACGCCAGGTAGATGATGTCGATCCCTTTTCCCTTGTCCTCTTGTGCTGTAACTCCATCATAAAAGGCCACCAAATTCATTAGGCATGATTTACCTCTGATGAAGCCATGTTGGTTACCAATGACCTCCTTGTTTTCCGTATGCCTCAGCAGGGCCTTTTGGAGAATCTGCTCCATGATCTTGCCAGGCACAGAGGTGAGACTAACTGGCATATAGTTTCCAGGGTCTTCCTCTTTTCCCTTCTGGAAGATGGGGGTGATCTTTCCCCTCTTCCAATCAGCAGAAACTTCACCAGACTGCCATGACCTTTCAAATATGATGACTAGTGTCTTGGCAACTTCATTCGTCAGTTCTCTCAGGACCCACAGATGGATTTCATCAGGCCCCATGGACTTGTACATGTTCAGGTACTTTGGATAGTCTTGAACCTGATTTTTGCTAAAAATGGATGGATCATCCTTCTCCCAGTCTCTATCTTTGCCTACTGGGACTTGGGTGGTGTGGCTAGAGCCTTTGCCGGAGGCAAAGAAGTCATTAAGTACCTCAGTCTTCTCCATATCCCTTGTGATCAGGTCTCCATTTTCCTTCCAGAGAGGCCCTACATCTTCCCTAGCCTTCTTTTTGTCATTAACTTAACTGAAGAAATGCTTCTTGCTTCCCTTTATGTCCCTGGCCAGATTTAATTCTATCTCTATTTAATTCTATCTGTCCTTCACCTTCTGTGTGTATGAAGACTGTTCTCCTGCCTGTCTCTGTTGTCCTTTCTCCAGGATAAACTGTCCAGCACTTCCAGTTACCAGGGTTCTGCTGGTGATTTTTCATCTCTGAACAGTCCCTGCTCCACATCTTTCCTGAAATGCTGGGGATCAGGAAAACCCTCCCCCAGGATTTCTCAATGCACAGCTACCCGATTAGAACTGCTCCCCTGTGCCAGGACCACATTTAGCCAAACTTCATCACGTACATTTGTGGGATTTCAGCACTACAGCACTGGCTCAATCACTGCTGTTAGATGCAGGTTCACAGCCTATCCAGAGAAGGTACAGCAGCATCCAGAAGTCCCAGGACAGGGTTGATCCTGTGGCCAGAGGCATGGTGAACTTCAGCAGACATCCTTGCATTCATTTCAGCTTCTGCGGTCGTGCTTATGGTTTCCTCAGCATCTGGCCACAACATGGTGCCATTGATATCACTATATGGCCTAGAGCCCTTGAAATGTCACAGGTTGTAAAAGAAGAGCAAATAAACAAAGTGTTTTCTGGAGAAGCAGGTCTAGCAGGTCTATGTGCTACTGCCAAGATGCAGATGAAGCTTTGGAAGAAGAAGTAAACCCAGTATGAAGGTTGCAGAATTGGGAGAGGCAGGCAGCCCCTGGCACCCACGTCCCTGTCTCCCTGCAGAGCACTTCTACTGCCTCCTTTGCAGCCCAGTTCCACTTTCCTTTCTTCTCTGTGAAAGGTTTCAGGTTTCTTTCTGGGGTAGCTTGAGTTTGTTGTGAACCAGAGTTGAAGTGTTGAGCTGGGAAAGCATCTGGTTTCGCGGCTTCTCAGAATAGTAGCTTTTTTTTCCTAAGCTTTATTTATAAACTGCTGCTGTTTGGGGTTTTAATGACAACAAGAACGAGTTCAGGAAATCAGCCGTGGCTTCTGTTATCTGGAGCACAACCACGTAACAGAGGGAAGGGGGTGGCACACTCCAGAGCCTGTTCTTGGAAACTAGTATCTAGTTGGCCCTTGAGAGTCAGATATTTATAACCCTTCACATCTCCTCTTCCTGCTCCTTTCTGTCACCAGCTTCAAAACTTGCTCATACTTTTAACTCCACAAAAGTAGCCACCTCTCTTCACTTCCCCCATTTCCATGTGTAATACGTTGCTCACACATTGCACAGACCAAACACTGCAGTTGCAGCACTTCAGGTCATTTCCAGTGGACCTTTCCGCCTACTGGTCTGTTTTGTCCTGGTCTTGGGGGGTACCCCATCATCCCAGGCACACCTCACACTCTCCTTCCCAGGCATAGTCCAGGTTCACACCAAACACTGACATGTCCCACACTTCTTGGGCAGCACAGACCCCAGCCAGAGCAGATGAATGCAGCAAGGAGAGGCAGGCAGATGGACAGTCCACAAGGCACCTGTTTGACCCAGTGGGGGCTGACCCTGGGTATCATGAGGGCATGGGTATCTGTGGTGAGTCCAGCTGTCTAATGCAGATTGCAACTATAAGAGTGAGGCATCAACAGCAGAACACACCAAGGCATCCCCCACAAGAGAAAGTGCTTGGAAGCTCCAGGAGATCTCAAGATCTCAGAGAAGCAGGGCCCAAAAACTGCTGCACAAATTGCAATACAGGACAGGGGTTTGCTGGACCAAGTCCAGTTCAGGGGCAAAAAAAATGGACTGGATCATCTTTTGTGTGAGAAGAGGCTGAGAGAGTGAGGACCCTTCAGGTCCCAGAGATGTTCATGCCTTGCAGCACAGGGCCAATGAGGACAGAGAACCTTCTGGCCTAAGGAGAGAAGCCCATGCAGGGCAAGGAAAAGGCAGTGATGTCACAGCCAGGTTTGTCAAGCTGAGTGACTTCAGGGCTTGCAACAGGCTGCAAGAGATCACCTGTGAGACCAATGTTTCCAGTCCTGCTGTGACAGTGAGCACGGGTAGCCCCTGTGAGCAGTGTAGACTTTTGCAGTGGATCAGGCCTTGATATGAAGGACTTGGAGTAACTGTGTTCTAACATAGTGCTCTGGCCAGAGACTTCCAGGGGCTCTGCAGCCACAGGCTTTATCACATCCCAGGTGCAGTGTCTTGAGATTTGCCCTGGGGAGAACAGCCAGGTGGGCACTTGTTGCAGTCCAGCCCTGAGAAAGTAGCAAGTGCACTTGGCTACCAGAAAGGCTACCTGTGCATGAACCCCAAAATTGCCTTCCCCTTCCCCCAGCATCACCTGGCACAACTGTCCCACGATGGCCCCCTCCACGCCCAATTCTCAGGGACCCAAATGCTGCATAGACCAGTCCAAAACACAGGCAACACCCATCATATTTCTAAGCAGTGACACTGGGTCACCCAGTCAAAAGCTTAAAAGCATTCTCCGGTGGCCATAAAACGGACTACAAAACACACACCAAGATCTGGAGGAAACCATGAGACACACGCATCTCTTATTCTGTCTCTGGTGAGTGGTGATCATTCCAAGAGTGCCTGCAAAGTTCATGTGCTAAGAGAGTCACCTGCTCTCTACACCTTGAGAAGGAAACTGCATTGTTCACATAACTTTGGGAAAGGAGATCTTAACTGAGAATGCTGGGGAAATCTGTGCAACTTGGATCAGCTCTTCACGTGAGGAGAGCAACAGCAGCTCTCTGCCCCCATGGGCTACTGTGGAGGCCCCTCTTCCATGCTGGACATTGTCAGACCGCTTGAGTCCAAACTCAGCATAACTTTTACCTGACAACTTCCAGTCAAAAATGCCCAGAGATAGTCCCAGGGACTGTCAGGGCTGCACTGCCCTGGGTGCAACGTGGCTTCTGCTTGTTTCTTCTCGTTCTGGTCCCACCAGCCTGGTGCTCCTCTTTTCTCAGTGCTGAGGGAGCTCAGCTCTTGAGGTCCCAATGCAGAGCCCTTTGAACGTTTTCATTGGTGCTCTTGTGGCCAAAGGACAGCTGGCAGCTGACTTCGTGCAACCAGAGTGGGGGCACGAGTGCTGGCCCAAAGTGGTCTCGAGGATACGTTTCACGAGACAGAGTGGGCCAAAATAGCGTCACATATCCATAGCAAGAAGCGAAAATGCAGTCATGGAGCACAGCCCTGTGGATCGTGTTCTCAGGACAACACTAACACAGCTATCTCATCCTAAGAGATGGGAAAGCCTTCACAGTGATGGAGGAAAGCACAGCATGATCAAGCCATGGCCACATACATGGTGACACAGGTAGAGTTGTAGTGGTCCATGTCTGACCCAAGACCTCCACCTCTCTCCAAGGTGAGAAGCTGTAACTGCACACAGAGCTGCCACACAGCCTCCCACTGGTGTCTCTCAGGGGCTATCATTTTCTAAGACAGATTTTCTCATTTCAGACACTCAACTTTTCCCTAAACTCATTTCAGGTTCTCAGCTGCAGAGCCCAGCTCTGACTGCTGAGGATAAAACTAGTGGCATTTGGGCATTGGTGTCAGGAAACGAGATCTTTGAGGGGTGCCAGTGTGTGACTGACTCTGTCTTGTGTCTCCATTGGGTAGAATCATAGAATAATTAAGGTTGGAAAAGATCTCTTAGATCATCGAGTCCAGCCTATGATCTACCACCACCACTCAGCTAAACCCTGCCACTAAGTGTGGCATCCAGTCTTTTTTTAAACACCTCCAGGGACGGTGACTCCACCACCTCCCTGGGCAGCCCATTCCAGGGTTTTATCCCCCTTTCTGTGAGGAAGAGCCTCCGAATATCCAACTTAAACCTCCCCTGGTGCAGCCTCAGGCTGTGCCCTCTTGTCCTGTCACAAATTGAATAAGAGAAGAGCCCATCCCCCTCCTGCCTACACCTTCCCTTCAGGGAGTTGTAGAGAGTGAGAAGGTCCCCCCGGAGCCTCCTCTTCTCNCATCAGAGAGACCTCAGTGACAGAAGAATCTCAGTGTCTTGCCTCAGCCACTTCTCCATTGACATAATAAAGGAGCATCCCTCGATACAACCATGCACAGGTCACGCACAACCATGTCTGTAGACTTCGCAGCAGAGAGAGACAGGACAAGGCAAGCAGAGAAAGGAGGTGAAGGAAGGATGCCTTTGATCCCCCAGGCCCCGCTACAGGCTTACCCCCCAATAAACACCTCCTCAAGTATTGCTTCAGCTCCTGGGTGAAGAGGCACCCACAGTTCCCCAGTAGGATGCTGGCCTGTAGCCAGACTGGTCTCCCAGGCAGGAGACTTGCCACAAAGTCTGAATCTCATTTTCCTCTTCCTAACTTCTTCCCATGATTCCAGGTTCTGCATTCCACATCAAGCCAGAGACCTCCTTGCCTGGCTTTGGGCTGATCACCAGCTGCTCCCACCTTCTCCTCTACCCCACAGTGTACTCACTAGCACCGACTATTCCAACACCACCTTCCCTGGAGCCTGGACAGGAGGAATGCAATGCAGAGCAAGGAACTAAAAATGCCTTTCAAAGCACACAGCGTGGCCCATGGCAAACAGGAGGACAGTTTCTCTCCCCGCCTGGCACTCTGCTGCTTTCACCAGCTTGTCCCTTACACAACAGATGCCTTCAGCAATCAGTGTTCCCAAAAAGGGCAATTGCATTTTAATCCTGACAATGGCAGCAGCAACACAAGCTGTTTTCCCAACATCACATATGCCAACAGCTCTCACAGATTTCAGTGGATACGGGCCAGGAACATGTGGGTTTAGGTAGCACAAGTTTTCAGGTTACTCCCAATAAATTGATAACTCACTTAAGCATCCACATCATTTTCTTCATGTAAAAAGAAAGCACGTCCACATGAGAACTGAGCCTCTGGCCGCAAGCCCTGCTGCTTTGGCTGATCTCCAGGCATCTAGCTCATGTCCACTGCACCAGGCCAGCAGTGATGCTTGAGTCTAGTGACATTGCCACCCTGGTGACATGACAAGATAGCTAAAATCCAGGCAGGTAGCATCAGGATGGCTGCTTGGTGAGATATGCACAGCCATGTTTCTTTCACCACAAATACCAATAGAGGTTTTCTTCTTTATTTCCCTGTAAGCTTTACCATGATAAAAAGGAGAATGGATGATGCAACAGAAATTGTTTCTTTATTTCCTTAAAATAAAACAAATGTTTTCATTTCCATTGGGCAATCCTAAGCATAAATACAGACTGGGAAGAGTATGGCTAGAGAGCAGTCCTGAGAAGAAAGACTTGGGGGTGTTAGTGATGAAAAACTCAACATGAGCCAGTGAGGTGCGAGTGAAACCCAGAAAGCCCCAACCATGTCCTGGGCTGCATCAAAAGCAGTGTGGGCAGCAGGTCAAGGGAGGTGGTTCTGCCCCTCTGCTCCACTCTTCTGAGACCCCAGATGGAGCACTGTGTCCAGTTCT
>WEIS01085243.1:0-16201 GCA_013389965.1 Todus mexicanus
GAGGTCCCTTCCAACCCCTGCTAATCTGTGATAGATTATCATAGAATCACAAAATCATTTTGTGTGGAAGAGACCTTTCAGATGATGGAGTCCACCCATTCCCCATCCCTGCCAGGGCACCACTCCCCCGTGTCCCTCAGCACCACATCTCCACGGCTTGGAAACCCCTCCAGGGATCAGGGGGACTCCAGCCCTGCCCTGGGCAGCCTGGGTCAGGCCTGAGGAACCCTTGTGGGGAAGGTATTTGTCCTAATATCCAACCTAAACCCACCATCGGGGTCAGCTGCAGTTCCCAAGGCTTGTTCCAAGCCCTGGGAGTTATTGCCACCCATCAGCCCTTAGCCAGGGTGCTGGGCAGGACCGTGAGCAGCCAAGAGCCGCTGAGCAAACCCCTGCTCCCTGCCTCAGCCAAGCAGAAGAAGATTTTCTCCAGCCAAAGGCAAAATCAGGGCCCGGTGCGGAACTCGGAAGGCATCTGGAAGCCAAACGGAGTTCTGCAATATGCCATTCACACCAAAGCAAATGACATACAACAATAATTAGTGAAGATTACATAGCAATTAACATGATTACAATTATGCTAGTTGAAATAATTTGTACAATAAAATCCACACATGCATTGCAACACATGACCAGGGAGGAAAGTGTGGCTCCGCTGCTTTTCCTGGGAGCTCAGAAATAAAGCCAAGACAGCTCCATTTCAGGGAGAGAAAAGAGACTGGCCTCATTTCTGTCAGAAGAGGATTTTCTTGTCACACCGTCATCTACAGAAGAGCTCCCAGCTCCCCGTAGAACGATTTGCTTTTGACACGAAAATGTTTAAAAATAAACGTGTCGGATCCCCACCAGCCCTGGGACCTGGGCTCCCGATTTTGTGAATCGGAGCAGAAGGAGCGAGGATGCCGGGGTGGTGCTGGGGCCGCGGGTGCCGGGATGATGCTGGGGTGGTGTCAGGGGATGCAGAAACCAAGAGGCAGAGCCCAGGGATGCAGATCCACCCCCTGCCCGTGCCTCAGGACCAGCCTCTCTATCCCCGTGCAACCCCGACCTGCCTGCTCAGGGCCAGGATAAATACATGAAGTTTTGAACTGGCTTCCTAAGAAGAAACCTGGTGGTTTATTCCAGCTCTGCTGTGTTGACTGAGGCTTAGCCCCGCTGGCCAGCGTTTTGTAGAGGCACTTAAATAGCAGAGAATTAAAGAAAACGTTAATCAAATCTCTCGTTCCTGTGCCCTGTGCTGACGGGAAGAGCCTCCGATGCTTTCCTCGGGCTTTTGGCAGCTGTTTGTTCAGCAAATACCCCATATGTAGCGCCGAGGAGTGAATGCTGGGAAGATTCATTTTTCATTAGTGGCGCTTGTGTAAGACAAAGGAATCTTAATAAGGAAGAGCTCGTTTCGCTGATCTCATTTTTATTATCTTGCCAGTCTCATCGCCTGTTTGTTTGCATTTCATACAGCCTCCTCTCCAATATTTCCATCCCAGATTAGCTGAAGCCAAACACAGCTACGACCCCGGGATTTGCAATTCACCTCTTCACCAACCCCAAGACGGAGGGAGATCGTCCCACTCTGCCCAGGGCTCTTTCATTGCAAACGCAGTGTATTTCAGCGCAGAAATGGGACATTAGCCACAGCTCGTGATCTGCCGCCATTCAGTTATGATCAGAGTTGGGTCATTGGGACCAAAGAATTCCTCCTAAGTAGGAACAACTCTACTGATATGTGCTGGCGTGAGGTGTAAGGTTCCAGCGAGCCTGGCTGGCTGCTCACAGGGCTCCCACCCATCACCTCCCTGCATGTTCCAGCCCTGCCTGGCTGCTCTAAGCTCTGCCTCGTATCAGCCATGGACTGCTTCAGGCTGCTCCAGCATACCCGAGGAGCGCGCTGCCGGGGGACCTGCTCTTCAGAAAATCAGTTCTGGCAATAGTTATTTGACTGTATGAAGGAGGTGAACACAGCAGGGACAGATCTCGCCAGAATTGGAGCCAGGAGCTTAATACAAATGTCTGCAACAAAATGACAGCCTGAGTAGCCGACCAAACTCCATCGGCTCCAAGTCTCTATCTACAGACCTGCACACAACGGGGAGCAGGGGGTGCTGCAGAGAGCTGTGCTAGGAAACAATGGGGGAATAGTGATGGATGTCTCTCTGCACCATCCCTGGGACAGCAGCGCGGCAGGGGGACCCCAAGGCAGGGGCTGTGGGCAGGGGTACGGGTAGGGGCACTGCCCACTGTGAATTCGGCCGGTTGGTCTTTCCACCCGTTTGCGTCGTGTCCCGCTACCATCAATGCTACACATCATGTGTCACACAAAAAGCCTGCTCTTGTTAGTTCCCAAGCTCTCGCTCTGCACATCTTTTGTGCAAAATAGAGAAAGCACCTTCCCCGTGTGGGGATGATGCTTTCTGGAGCCACTTCAGCCCCAGGACTCAAAGCTTCATCTCTTCTCCACCTCTGCTCCCTCAAGCCTCCAAGGGGACCCGACGCTCTTCCCTGTCCCCTCCAGAGCCTGACCTGCAGAGCTTTTCAAACCTCCCCCCATCCAACTGCTTCCCACGAGACACAAAGAACAGGTTTGTCTGCGCCCCTGCAGTGCCGGGGACAGCTCTAAAGCCCCAGCTTCGCCTCTGGGCTGGAGGGTCCCTCCGATGGGCACCCAAGGGAGGTGGCCTCGATCCAGGCTGGGCACAAGGGCAGCTGCTGAGCCCCAGGCAGCCCTGCACCCAAGCACCCCAGGGCAGCAGCAGGAGCTGAGCTGAGGCAGTTTGGCCACGCAAGCGCTTGGGCCACTCTCCAGCTCGCTCTCAGCCCATCAGCGTTACCGTCAGAAATTAGCATATTTTATATTAGGACTGTATAAATCCACCCTGTTTCCTCAGCGGCGAACGGCGAGCATATGGCATACAAATCCTCAAATAGGCTGCATCGCCTCTTTAAATTATCTCCAGAGAATACATCAAGGGATATCACACTGCTTGAAGCATGTTTTTGATGTAGCGACTTTCATCTCGAGTTGCGCTGATCCCGGCGTGGCAGCGACTACCTCCCTTGATTTGGTGATTTTGACCTTAACCACCGCGGGTGCCCCCGAGCTCCTCTCTGCACGAGCTGACAGGGCACAGCCCAAGCACCCACCAGCCCCTGCCAGCACCTGCAAGGAGCCGCGGGGGCTTCCCTGTGCCCGAGCAGCCGCCGGGCATCACAGCAGTGCCACCACTCACTGCACCACGGGATCCAACACCCACTTCATCTTTTCCACGGAGAAACAAAAGCCAAAGAGCTCGTGGGAGCCCCTGAGGATACGCAGCGGTTTGGGATGCTCGGCTCCGCTGAGGGAATTACAGGGTCTGCCCATATTCTACCCATCTGCAAGATGCTGGAGCTGGCACCGGGCGCCTGTGGTTTCTCCAGAGGAAAGCTGCGGTGGGTGCCCTGTGCCCAGGACGTGTCACCGCCAGAGGTGGCCGTACCCATGACGGGCTGCGGGTCGCTCAATCCCTGGGAGTCTCTTACCTCGGTCCCTGGGTGCCGCGGCTGCCGACGGACTGTGCTGAAAGGCTCCCGGCCACGCTGGCACCTGCCAGGGAAGACCAGCCTGCAGACGACCCCGGCCAGGACTTGATGCTCTCTGCGGGCTCCAGGTTGAGTACGGAGCCGACGCTGGAGCAGGCGTCCCTGCAGGGAGAGGAGACATCCTGTTAGCTCCACAAGCACAGGCAGGAGGGTTGGAAGCACCAGGAAGAGTCCTGGAGCTCGTGTGAGGCTGAACACACAGACCCAGGGCTCCTCCACAGCTCCAGCTGCTGGGCTCTGCTCTGGCTGTTCTGTGGCACCAGCACAGAGCAGATAAAACAAACTTTTCTAGTCAGCCTGGCCCTTGTGCCATTGCTGCTGCCATTCCACAGATCAGCTTCATATTCACAGAACCCCAGCAGGGTGGGGTTGGCAGGGCCCTCTGGAGCTGCTCTGGTGCCACCCCCCTGCTCCAGCAGGGTCACCCCGAGCAGGGGGCCCAGCATCGCAGTGTCCAGGCGCGCTTGGAATCTCTGCACACAAGGAGACTCCACAACCTCTCTGGGCAGCCTGGGCCAGGCTCCAACACCCTCCCCTCAAACAAGTTGCTCCTCCTGCTCAGCTGCAACCTCCTGGCTTCCAGTTGGTGCCCGCTGCCCCTTGGCCTGGCGCTGGGCACCCCTGAGCAGAGTGATCCTTCTCAAAGCGCAGCCCAGAGAGAGCATCCGACTGGTTTAACAGAGGGAGCTCCCGGGAAAGCCAAGGGGTCAACGGGCACGAGGGGCACACAAAGTCAGGGCATCCAAGAGCCCATCTGTGCCCAAGCTGGAGGCAGCTGGGATCCAGCACCCACCCAGCGCAGGCTCCTGCCCTTCAGCAGCTCCCCGGGGTCACTCACGTGTCTCTCCTGGAGCAAACCGATTCCTGCGCCGTCCGCACGCTGCAAGGGACAGACAGAGAGTCAGTCACGGGGGCATGAAACCCTCGATGTGCAGCCGTGCCAGGAGTGCAACTGAAACCTTCTCCTCACCCACTCCCTGCCCCAGCCGGACCCTGGGCTGCCGAGGGTTCCCCAGAGCACCCCCTGGCACGGCGCAGGGTGCTGCTGCAGCGTGGGCGACATCTGCACAACACCTTTGGGGTGCCCACGCTAGGGAAGGGAGGGCAACAAAGATGCAAAATACACAAAGTAGACCAAAAATGCACCAAAAATGCACAAAATACACCTAATACCCGGCCCCTCCTGCACGCGGCAGCTGCCGAGGTCCCTGCCGGGAAGCGAATCTCACCTCCCGCTAAGGTGTCAATTGTCTGGGAAATCACTTTTGTTTTCGGAAGGAGCGCACTTCGGAGCCGGCGCTTTCTATCTCACCCTTCCCTGGTTTAATCACCACATCAAGAAAATCTCCGGCGTGGTGACAAGCGCGTCCCGGCTATTTTAAAATGCGTTTATCGGGTTTGTCTCTATTTGTCACGATGCCCCTTTAGCAGTGTAGCAGAGGGGAAAATTGGAGGCCTGTACAAATAACCCCTGAAAAATTCGCGGGAATTCTTCCCTAGTAAAATCCTCCCCGCACTGCGCTCAGCTTCACCGGGCCCTCCAGCCCCCCCCAGCTCCTGCGGCCGATCAAAGCGCAGGAGTTTCAATCACTAAGCCCAGCGCTGGGGCCCCCGCCGATGCCACACTGCAATGGGTGGGGGTCTGTGCTGCAAATGGGGCTATTTCCAACCTTATTTGGTTTTGCACACAACATGATTTTAAGGGTGACGTTTTTTTCAAGAGACTTTCCATTGCCATTGACCGTCCCCTTGGATCGGGACGCTGCCCAAGGAAACTTCCCAGGACTGACTGAGACCTCCCCACCCTTTGGTGCATGAATATTTCTTCTGGATATATATAGAGTGAGCCCTCATCCCTTGTGGGTGAGTGATCCCTTTTTGGGTGCCCTTGCATGGGAGGTTTTCCCTTTTATGAGAGGCTGGGTGCATGTTTTGGGTCACCTTTCTAAAACAAATATTCCTAAAGCTTAGGAGCAAGTCGTGCAGTGCAATATTCCTGCCTGACATCAAACTTGTCATCAACTTCGGTCCGTTGGAGAGCTGGGTAATTTTGGGTTGGGGTAAACCCTCATTATTGGCAGCTGCTGTTGCCTGGTTTGTGGGTGCCCCCCCAGACATGAAGTTCCCTGCTCACAAACACGTGCGGCAGCAAAAACATGTGAGGATTCAGACGCGCAGCTACAGCCCCCCTGGCATGGCCCTTGCACACCCTTCCCCGCCTCACAGCATCTGAGCCTGCCCCTCTGCAGCCCCCCCCAGCCCTGCTCAGCCCCGCACGCCCCTCGCCTCACCTCTCGGCATCGCTCTCGTCGCTGGAGCGCAGCTCCTCCAGGGCCACCTGCAGATCGGCGATGCGCCGGATGGAGGTCCCCAGGTCGGCTTGCAGGCCCTGCCGCACGGCTGCCAGCTCCGCCAGCTGCTGCTCCTGCACCGACAGCACCGGGTGAGAGCCCCCGCCCCGACACCACAGCCCCAAAACACAGAGAGCTGAGCAAGGCATCTTCTAAGGCTCCCCCAGCCCCAGCGCGGGGTTTTAGGAAGAGCAATGCCTCGGGTATCTCTTTTGTTGTACCACCAAATGCAGGGGGATGGACCAGGCAGCAGGGAAACTCCCTCACGAATGCACATAACCGTGATAAATTACCTCTCCGCTACCTTCTGACTGAGATCAGAGAGATCACTTTGCAGCAAACCCTGGGATCTTGTCCTTTTCCCTCTCCCTGTGAATTACCACAACTGGTGTAAAGAATAATTGTGCCCATTTGAAGCATGTCACAAAAGTCTGGGTTTAGCTCCCAGCTGGGATCACGTGAACATCTCCACATTGGTACTGGTAACATCAACAGCTCCGATGGAAAGCAATAAAGAAAATGGGAAACAAAGCAGAATTTTGCTGGAGTTCAGAACCTGACTTGGGAGAGGGCGACCTTGGCTTTAGGGCGACCTTGGCTTTGGGCATGGGGCTGCACCAGGGCAGGGTCAGGATGTACCAGCACCATCCTGGGGCTAATTAGAGTTCTGTGTTCTAGAGGCAGTCAGACCAGCGGGGGATCCAGTGACCTGAAAGGGCCTTTCCGACCAAAGCAATTCCATGAATTCTAAGAAGAAGCCAGATAGTGGCACAACCCCGATGGCTGCCTGGATCCAACATCGCCGGCAGCTGGGTGGCCTCGCGGCACACCGAGGATGCCAACCCGGCACTGCCCACTCACCGCGGCTGAGCACCACCGTGCTCAGCAGATGCCAAACCCTGCCAGCCGGGAAGGAACACTTCGTGCCGTTCACTGAACCCCACATGGCAGAGAGAGGAGGAGCGAGCGCGAGCTGCAAATTCCCCGTGACTGAGGCTGCCAGCTGTAAAATTGCCATCGCGGCGGTGACAAGGTGAGGGATGATTTGCTGGGCGGCTGCGACAGGCGGCGGCACAGGAGCCGGCAGCCTGTCAGAGTAAATAATGGAAGCCCTGGGATCACCGGGCGCACCGGCCGGAGGGGAAGAGCATCTCAGTTCATAAAAACATGCAGAGAAACGTCCCGGTTCAGGCTGCGCAGCACCACGGCTGCTTCTGCAAACGCTCCACTTTTGGGAAGAACCTGAATGCTGCCAAGAAGCTTTGGGAAACTCAGCGCTCCGGAGCCCCTCGCCTCCCTCAGCGCAGGGATGTGCAGAGGGTGGAAAGGACCCGCTTGTGGTGGAAATGCTGCGGGCGGGGTGGGGTGGCCCCTGGCCAGGCACCAGAGATGATGCTCTCCATGCCAGGATCGGTGCCACAAGCAGCCAGAGGCTCAGGAGGGTGCACACAGTGAAACCCTGAGCCCCGAGAAGGGAAAAGCCCAAAGGGAGGAAGGCTTAGGCTTCGACTGGCTACGTGCCTGCACTCAGCTATCTGTGGCTGGGAGAGCTGCCGGTAAAAAAAACGCTAGATAAAAAGCTCAACCCTTCCAACTGGCTGATAAGAGTCTCTACTGAACTAGTTTCTCGGTTCCAGGATATGTCGCAAATTAAATATAGTTCAGTAGCTGCATTTAATTCCTTTCTTCCGTTCCACTATTATTAACCTGGCAGTGACTGGCAGGGAGGCGGCCGGGCACAGAACCCTCTGTCCCCCTGGACCTGCTTCCCCTGCCCACAGGAAAACAAAATCCCTCAGGTCGAGCAGCAAACAGCGTGTCCCAGTGGCGGGGGGGTACTCCTGGGTAACGGGGTCCTCCCAGAGCATGGGGTCCTGCTGCCCTTGCTGCCTTCTGCGTCACAGCCACGGGCACACCAAAAGAAACTGGCCCCTTTGCAGGGCTGGTGGTGCTGAGCTGGGGCTCCAGCCCGGCTGCCCTCAGGGATGCCCCAGTCCCTGGGCACCCGCAGTCCAGAGAACAACCCGGGGCTGCTCTGCGCCTGAGCTCTGCCCAGCGACTTGCACGAGCCTGCGCAGAAACCAAACCAGAGCTCTCGGGGCTCAGGCATCAATGTAAAGTGAGTTCTGGTGACAGGAATCTGCTGCACGAAGGTGTGCACAAGAGAAACGATGCTGCTCAATTTCTGCCTTTCAGCGGGGGCTCAGCACGTCCACAGCTCCCAAGGATGCTGCAGCCAGCCAGGAGGAAGAGGAGGAGAAGAGAAACCAGTAGAGCCACAGCTGGGCCATGGGCAGAGCACGGAGAAAGGCTCTGAGCAAATGCACTGCTCAGCATTTTGGGCTCAAGTCAGCACAAAATAGACAGGCTCGTGCTTACGGAGCCACAGGGCAGGGACACCGACCAGCCCCGTGCTGGTAACGGCAGCGCTGCGGTGAGGAGGAGATTGTGAACCCCATGACCCACCCACCCCAGCGCTCGGTCCTGGATCTCGTGCACAGCTGCACTTTACGTTTTACTCTATACTCTACAATTGTCCCCAGGAAGGGAATAATTATGTCAACATAAGTAAATTTTCAAATGCAAGAACCATCTTTGTAATCTGAACTGACAAGAGTGGTGCCAGCATCAGGCCCCTGCTGTCCCGGGGAGCGATGAGACCCCTCTGACACGCACCGTTTCAATCTAAATGTAAATGCAAGAAGCTTCTCCCCTTTCCAAGAAACTGGTCTGAGCATTTACAACCTCACTGGGGATGAACTGCCGAGCGTCGCTGCCTTTTTGCTCCCTCTGAGCTGAAAAGGTGGGGGGAAAAGGGAGAATATATTTACTGATAAAACTCATCACCCCAGAACCTGCTCTGGTGGCTCTGCTGAAGCCCGGGCAGCAATGGGAGAGAAAACGCTGCGTGGAGCAGGGTGAGCAGTGACGCACCACGGCCGTGCCGTCACCAGACCCCAGGGATGAGCCCATCCTCCCCCACCCTGGGCAGAGAGCACCAGGCTGCCAGGGAAATGATCAGGGGGCAGGGGGTGGCGGCTGGCACAGGAGCCCTCACACAACCCCGGCTGATGCATGTTTTCTAATCAATAAATAAAATACCTGCTCGGCCTGGTCTTGCGTACATTTCCAAACTAGGTTCTCCTATTCACAGGGGTACAGATCTTCCCAAAGCGCAGCCCTCCTAGAACTCGACAGCACCGATTCGCTGACAGGTCAAAAGCATTTGTTTTAGAAAACCGACATTAATTTCTGCTGACAGGGAGCCTGAGTTGAAGGGTCTCTCAAGACAGGGGGACGGGAGCTGGCTTGGCGACGGTCAGCGCAGAGCAAACCCGCCCTGACACGCCGCTGCTCACAGCTCGGGCTCCTGCCCTTGCCCGGGGCGGGTCGCGGGAGGACGCTGCTGCCCATCCACGCCGGGAAGACCCTGACAACATTAGTTACTGCAAAAAATTTAATTCCTACTGCGAGTGTCAGCACGGAGCACTCAGTAGCGGGTCTAGTCTGCCAGCCGCCTCTCCTTGCATCGCACACAGCCCCTCGGCACCCTCCTGCCCAAACCCCTGCAGCTCCCAGCCCATGGTCGGGCAGCGGGGCTGGCGACCAGCGGGCACCCAGCATGGTGGGAGAGGTCAAGGCAAGCGTGGGCTCTGCGCTAGGCAGGGACAGGGGGAGATGTGGGCTGGCAGCTCCTGGGGGGCTTCCCGTGTCTAGTGGTGGTGCCACCCTGCTCTGCATCTGTGTGGCCGGCAGGTGAGACCCTGCCACCCACCATCCCCCTGAGCATCGCTGGGGCTGCCTCCTGCGGTTTGTCAGTGGCTTTTTCCAACAAGAAGATGCTCCAGCCCTTGGGAGCCTGCACGGTGTGATGGGCACCAGTGGGCAACTGGTCAGAACCCACCTGGAATAGGAGGAGCAGGAACACCACAGCCAGCAGCTCCCTACCCCCGCCCATCCTGACTTTGCTTTCACTGCTTCTCTGGAAAAGGATTTCTGAAACCTCTTTTTATTAGGAGCTTCTTTTTCATCTAATTTTGTCTCGAAAGCATTTGAAGCTAAGTTAAAAAGAGCTAAGCAAAAAACAGTAGTGAAATAATTTATGGGACTATAAAGGCAGCCGAGGCAGGCGCCGCAGAGCACCCAACGCCGCGTCCTCCGCGCCGCCTTTTATTTCTGTTTGTGGTTCTGCTGTCACAACACAACCTCGGCGAGCTCCCCTCCACCTGAAGCCAAGTGTAATCTAATTAGCCCAATTTGGAGCGCCTCTCCTTGCATAATTTAGCGTGCACCTGCAGTATTAATCAATCATTATTATTTTTAATTAAGTAATTAACTCGCGGGTTTTCCGAAAGTTTGAAGTGACAAAATTTCCGCGGTTAAGTCTGGAGCGAGAAGGAGCGAGGGGCTCTTTCTGCGCTCCCCAGCGCCGGCATTCCCGGTCATTGGTGTGAGAAGCCCCAAGTGCCGATGAGCTCCTCGAGGATTTCCTTCTGTCCTGGCAGCCCAGCAAGCACGGCTTGCTCTACAACAGCCCTAATCAGCACCTAGACGCTCGCGCTTTCACTCGCAGCTCCTCCATCACCCAGCCCCACCTCCAAGGACTGGCTCCCGTGGATGATAATTGCCATTACACTAAGTCAAAGTCAGGAGCTTCTAAAGAGAAGAGCAGCTCAAAGTGACGCAGGAGCCGGCGGTGCCGGGGCGAGGGCTGCGGGGACATCAGAGGGCTTGGTTGGGACCCTGCTGGGAGCTGCAGGTTTGCCTGGGCGGGAGCGTGGTTTTCCCAGCTGGAGGCACAAACAGCTCCCGCTTCGCTGCTCAAGTTCACTGAAAGCTCAAAAAACCCCAAATCTTTAAAGCTTGCAAATGATTAAAAACAGGAGCAATGGCAGCGCCGAGGCTGTGCTGTGGCAGCGCAGCTGGATGCGTGGCGGTAACGGGGCTGCGCTGCGGAGGGGACCCGCCGCCGCGGGAACCAAAGCAAGGGTTATTTACACCGTGAGTCTCACCTTCCTCAAAGAAACAAGTGTGAAGAATCTCTTCACGCCTGTACTTCAGTTTTCAGTAGAAGTACTTAATTGTTGTGTTGATGATTTTCACAGCTTCATTAAAGAAACCTGACTTTAAGACGGCGCCCGCAAGACCCCGCAAGGTGCCGCAGCGCCAGGGGCTCGGCGGGTTTAGTGAAGGGCGCCTGGAGGAAACACAGCAACTCTGGTGGGTTCCTCAGCGTGTGCCTCTGCTGCCTGGGGCTTCATCCCAAGAGGATCAGCCACTGCTTTGCCCTGGGCATCCCAGCAAGGTGCCTGGTGCAGCCCCCATGGTCCTCATCCAGTGCCATTGCCCAGGCTTTTAGCAATGGATGTGGATCACGGAATCAGAGGATCCCAGACTGGTTTGGGTGGGAATGGACTTTCAGGCTCATCTGGTGCAACCCTGTCCCTGCAGGGAGCAGGGCCATCTGCAACCAGAGCAGGTTGCTCAGAGCCCCCAACAACCTCCCCTGCAATGGGGACAGGGATGGGGCAGCCACCACCTCTCGGGGCAACCTGGGCCAGGCTCTCACCACCCTCAGCATCAAAAATACCCAAAGCAGCTGAGACGAGGCCTCTTGCAAACACACCCTTGTCTCCCCAATGCTTGTGATGGGCCACCTACCCATCTCCAGAGAGCCAACGACAGGAGCTGTGAGCAGCACCCAGCACTATCCTGCCCTAACAGCAGCCTCAGGAGGGCAATCCCAGCCGGTGGCTGGTCCCAGCCGCAGTGCCGGCAGCTCATCCCCTCACACTGCCCTGCCCCACGCCTGCTCCCAGCCCCTGCTCCATCCTTCCCTGCACGGCAGCAGACAGCCTCACCAGGGGACGCTTGTATCGAGACAAGCACGAGCACAGGCGCATACACGATGAGCGAAGGGACCACGGCTGGTTCTTCATCTCCCCAGGACTGACTCCAAGTTGGAAATGCAGCTCTTGCTTCTCACCATGACTCAGTTTCTGCCGCGGCCCGAGGAGAGCAGGCGGCTGGGTCTAGCCTATCAAGCTCCAGGTGCCAGCACAGCAGCTGAGAAGCGAGGAGCCTCTGCAGGCTGGGATCCAGGTTTTATGGGAAGAGAAGCTGCGGCTCCAGGGAGGGAATCCAGTACATGCAACCAGAGCAGAGACAGAGACAACCAAGGCCAAGTACTGCCCCCGCCGTTAGGAAATGCGCCTCCCTCGCTGCGATGGCACAGAGCTGGGAAGTGCTCAAAACCCCTTCTTCTTCCAGAATCCGCCAGGCAGAGCCATCTGCCCGGCAGCAGCTCCCAGCTCCCAGCCCTGCTCTGCTGGGGTGTCCCTGCTGCCTGCGAACGGCGCGAGCCTGCCTCCCGACTGCCCAGAGCTGGGTCGAGAACAAGGGAGGGATGGAAATCGCTGCCCTGGGTCTGACTGGAGGTGTCAGGATGGTGGGGCTGGATTTTCAGGTGCCTCCACCACCGATAAATATGAGCGCTGAGAATAAAACACTGTGTGTACAGGCACCAGCTCTTAGCACTCCAGGAATCAAGGCGGGATTTCTAACCCAATCTGTTCACTGAATTTGTCCCTTCAACGCATCCCCTAAACCCCGACGCCGTGTGGCAAGTCCACAACCTCGCGACTGCTTATTTAAATAAGTTTTAAAGAATTTGTTAGGTGCAGCCCATGACTTAAGTACTGTTAAGTGAATAATTCATGCAGTATTTATAATTGATGGGGGATTTAACAGGAGCAGAGCCGTAAGTGGCTTTCTATTAACTATTGATGCTCTCCGGCAGCTGCTCGACAAGCACGGCTGGGCTCCGCGATCACAGCTCTCCCAGCATGTTTTATTTAAGCGCTGTTAGGAGTACACACAGTCTGCGGGAACGCCTCTGCTCCGGGGAACACCGTGGCAGACCCCGGCTCCTGACGAGGACACACCGTGGTGGGGTCCCGGAGCCCTGGTCCCTAAGGAGCAATTGCCCCGAGCAGGGGAGGAATGTGGGGCTGTGGGATGTGTTTGGGGGGGCTCACCCACGGCAGGGCTGGGCTGGCTCTGTCCTGCTGCCAGGTAACCCCGAGTGCCTGGGTGTCCCCATAAACCCAGGACTGGCTTAAGGGTTTGGCTGTTTACGCGGTTTTGTGTCTTATTCCAGGGAAGCGCCTCTAAAATCCCTTTCAGACTCCTTTGCAAACTTCATCTGTGCGAACAGAAACGTGCCGAGAAGATCTCGCTACCCTCATCGTTCCCATCCCCGCATGAAACATTCAAACCGCTTCTAAAAATACACGCACAAACACAAAAATACCGCTAAAGAACCCACCCGTATCCTAACAGACAGCGCATCTGCGCTCCAAAACATCACGTTTCCAACGAAGCTGCAATAAACACACAATTAGCACAGCAACTGGAGCTGGGTTTCACTCAGCGCCCGCGGGGAAAGCAGCAGGATCCGTGCCCGGGGTGCCACACAGCACGCCCAGGGCTGGTGGGCACAGAGGGACCGCCCAGCACAGCCTCTCCTGCTAAAATCTCCTGACTCCAAAGAGCATCGATGGCTGCACGACGCTGACCCAGTGAGGAGACTGGTTTCGTGCCAGGGGGAGGCTGTCCCGGCAGGCAGAGCTGTGTGAGCACGTAGGATTCAGGCTGGCAGAGCAAGGACAAAGCCCGTCCCTGGCGCAGGCAGGGGATGTGGAATAATTCACACTAAAGCACCGTTCCCTTCAGAAAGGCTGGCAGCCTCGGGGCGAAATAAATGCCGAAATCTCCTTGATTGTTAAATAAAAGATTATTGATAAAATAACTGCTCCTAATGCGGCGCTGCTGCCAGCAGAAATGCAATATCTTTCAATTACTGCCGAGGAGCGCGGCTCGGCTTTTGTGTACAGCAGAAAAACAACACGAGAAGAGATGTTCGTAAGGACTGGGAAATGAAGGTGAATCTATTTTTGCCGTACTCCGAAGCCGGCTGGGGCTCGGCGGGCGCAGAGCAGGTTAGCTGCTTGGCGGCACTGCCTGACAGGACGCTGGGTATCCGGCAGAGCCGCGGGCGCCGCGAGGAGCCGGTGCGTGGGCTGAGCGTGGCACGTGGAGCCACGCAACTGGCTGTGACATGGGGGGCTGGGAGGAGGATGGGGCATTTCGCCCATGCTGGGGGAGTGCAAAGCACCGACACAAGCAAAACCCGCAGGAGGAAGTGCAGGGATGACCTGAGCAACTCCTCAGCATTTCCTAGAGCTGAGCAGGCAAAGCGACCCCCTCCCCAGAGCAGGACATGGAGCAGAGGGACTGCCCAGGCTGCCGGCACAGCCACCGAGAAACGGAACACGAGCTGCCTCCATAACAGCTTCGGTTCAACGGTTTGAGGCTGCAGAGGGATGCAAGATAATTCGTGGCCTCTCCGAGCACCCTGTAAATGCCAAAGCCGAGCCCAACACCCCGACATTAGCAGGACCCAGGCAGCAGTGGGGGAGCAGCCCAGGAAACACGTCTTTTACCTCCAGCTCCAAGCACGGAGCTCTCAAAGCACCGTGCAGAAAATGACTTTTCTGGGCCTCTCAGGCCAGTCTGCAGGTTACAGGAGGTAACGTGCAGCAGCAGCAAAGCCCCACCCTGGGGTGACCCTCGGGGGCAGCATCCCCTTACCAGCTCCACACGCCGGCGGCTGGACTCCAGCTCCCTCTGCACCAGCTCATCCATGTCAGCCTTCATCTCCTCCATCCTCTTCTGGTAGTACCTGGAGTTCTCCTTCTCCCGCGCTTCCGACTCGGCCGCTTTCTCCAGCTCCTCGCCCATCTTTATGATGCTGTCCCGCAAGCGCAGCACCAGCACCTGGGGAGGAGGGTGAGAGGTGAAGCAAGGGAGATGGAGCAGCAGAATCACAGAATGCCAGGTTGGAGGGGACCTCAGGGATCACCTCATGGAGGTGAGGAGTTACGAAGCTCTCCACAACCATCACACAACAAGGACAGCACTTCCTCCCCAGGCCGCGCCACACAGTCACTATTATTGATTATCAAGCATCATCCTGAGACTTTGCAAACTCCCACAGAGCCGGCTCCTGCTTTGGGGGCACAGGAGCATTTTCCTTCACCCCTTCACTGGGCTCACTCAGGCAGCACGACTCGGGGAAAAGCGACAGTAAAAATATATCCCAGGGCACCAACAAATGTGCCCTTTAATGGGAACAGTGAAATCTTGTGCCGCTTTCAATAAGCACCACAGTGAAGCGTGTGTAGATAACAGCAGCGCATGAACTATTTGGCTTGGCTGGCAGATCCCACTCATCTCCAACCCTTCCCAGGTGCTTCTTCCCCCAAAGCCGAGGCGGTGGCATCGCTACCCCCACCTTTAGCAGGCAAGTTGCACCTCCCCGGGGCTCTGCATCCCCACTGCAAGCGGTGAAGGGGTGGTGGTACCTCAAAGCGCTTCATCTGCACAGCCTGGAAGTCCAGCTGGCTCTCCAGGTCACGGATTCGAGCTTCTTGCCGGCTGACGATGGAGCGCTCGGGCGGGCACTGCTCCAGGCACGCTGCTCTCGCCTGCGCTGCCTGCAGCTGGCAGAGGATGGGCTGCGTTACCATCTCCCTGGCCCCGATCCACAAAGACTTCCCCTTCTCTTTCCCAGATCCCCACCAGCCACCGCCTTGGCCTGATGGGCACCGAGGACCTCGCACAGCCCCGAGGTGACGGGGCACTGTGGAAAAGCGTCGCCCTCCTGCTGCTAACGCCACACAGTAAATGCTCGGCCTGAACACATACATTGGAAAGAAAGACGTGCTGGCAGGACACGTGGCTGGGTCTCTTTTGCTTTTCTCGCAAGCCCTTCGAGGACAGCAGGCAGGGTAAAAATTCACAATTCACAGTTTACCCCTGCCTGGGCCCAGCCTTTTCTTCAGCCGTTACTCCAAGATCTCCAACGCAACCTGTCCCTTTAGCGATCCTGGTACGAGTTTGGTTCACATTTTGCGTTTGACCTAGAACTACAGGAACTCGTCTCCTTTTATCTGGCCTATCTCTAAAGCGCCACCCGCTCTGCCTCGGAGCGAGTGAGTCCTGCTTCTGATTCCTGGGCAGCTTAGCTACGCTCCAGTAAAGCACTTCAGTTAATGGGATTACTCACATGTTTAAAACGAAACCCAGGCACTCCAGGGAGGGTCGGTTCAGCCGCAGATGGAGGCAGCACAGAACCCACCAGCACTCACCCCGGGCTCAGCTCCACCCCAGGGTAAGCTCTGTCCCAGGGGCAGCAGCATCCCAGGGTCAGC